>DWJZ01001408.1:0-23623 GCA_018249125.1 Asbolis capucinus
ATGGTCGATGTTTTAAAAATTATTTTTGCTTTATTTAAATTTATATATCAATTATCGCTAGTTGGGCAACCTGATAGCAATCGTTACATATCCAACATACACGATAATCTAAGAAAATTATATAAAATGAATAAGTATAAACTACCATTTATACTCGCATTATAAAATATATTGTTCCTACTCACATTAACGAACTACCTAAAACGTTACAATATTTATACTATATTGCTACTAAAATGTACAAGAATTACATAGGAGCCTACTGTAGATATAACTGTCATAACAACAATTAGAGCGACCCATCGGACATATATAAACCCTGTAAGGTTTGCAAGGTTGCAGTATATGTCAATTGTATTTAAATTAATAAAAAAAGCTGTTTCTCAAATTTAATAAATTCTTCCCGTAGGCATGACGCGAAGTTTTATAATAATAAAAGTAGACTTGATAATGTTTTGCTTTTTTAATTATCGATAGAGGCAGTACGAAGTCTGCCGGGTCAGCTAGTTACAAATAAATTTGTTATATTGTCCTACTCGTTACCCAACCTACCTAAATAAAGGACTACCTACATCATAGTACTATTTATTATCCTTATTCCAATATTATTTATTATCCTTCCTAAAAAACTTACACATATGTATGTATTTTACCTATAATATTAAAATTGAATAACAGCAATTATTTCACATTTTCCTGTGAATAATTTTCAAAAATATGAAAAAAGCCTTCATTTTGGTATCTACGTATCATAATTACAATTGCAATTATTACAGTACGTAAATATAGTGTTATAATAAAAATAATATATCTATAGTATACATATAGTATTGATATACATCAATACTATAAAAATCAATGCCACTTTTCGCTGTAATTTTATAACTCAAGAACGGACTGATCTATCCAAATCAAATGTTTAGGCTTTGTTTGGACTATTTAGTAGATGGTTTATGAGAAGTTTACACAAGATCGGTAGAGTGGCTCTTCATTTATAATATTATTTGTATTTTCAAATGGGGATTTTACTCTTTTACACGCGGACGAAGTCGCAAGCGGAAGCTAGTCAAAATAATAACTATTAGGGCTTTAAAATTCAAGCATACGTACACAATTGTATGTTTACTTTAATATGTGAATTTGTATATATGTTTGTTCATATAAATTTCCAAAAGGTGTATAGATTTTCACGATTATTTTTTTAATAAAACAGTATAATTTTTACCAAAATATTTACAGTAGTTTTCGAGATATTCAGACGAAAAAGTTCTTACAGAAGGTTTTTAAATTAAATAGTTAGAAAGGCGGAGTTTTCCTTTGAGACAACCACAAGGTAAAGGACGCTGCAGCAGTGACTCACATTACCAGTAGTTAGGCAACTGTCTGTGATTCCCCTGCTCATACCTAGACTTCACTTTTCCTCATGTTATCTAAATAGATTCTCTAACAATCATAACCACATAAAGGTCTGATAGAGATAGTAGTGAATTCCGTTAATACATACTTTTATGTACCATTGGTGTAGCTATAAACTCTATAAAGTATGACACCGTCAATGTAGTACATAGGTACCTCTGCCTCATTCAAATTATATTGACGCCAATTTATAGGGCTTCATATTAGTAATGACGTCATAGCATCCTACAGACATTTGACAATTTCATCGGGCACGCGTCATTCCGTGAATATACATTTCGCAAACACAGTTGTTTGTTGCATTACTGGAACGTGTCAGTGCGTGAAGGACATCACGTCACGTGAATGTAGAGTCGGTGTGTTCCGCTCGCTATGATGGTTCACTGTGCGCTGGTATCGCTAGAATGATAGTAATAGTGCTGTAGTGTCGGCTATTTATCGATAATGGTATTGAAAGCTAGTCATAGGACTACGGATAGTATTTTGGACTGTCCATATCTGGTATGGAAAATCTTGAGCAATACTATAGACGAATTCCAATACTTTCAATAACCCGATAATGTAGTCAAACTATCGATTTCAGTAGAGCAAACCTAGCCAAAGCTTAGTATAAAACTATCGATATATCAATTATCGCTAATTGGGCAACCCTAGTGGCATGCGAGCTTTGCAAACGGGGGGCCGGGCGTGACGTAGGCGCGCGGTGTGCGGGCGCGGGCGCGGCGAGGCCGAGGGTGTGTGCACATGCGCCGGCCGCGCCGTCTCAAGGTGACCCCGACTCGTCTAGCGAGTACCCGAGTACCCAGCGCAGCGCCGCTCGATCGGTCGTTTCCTTTCACTTCGCCGTCGTACGGTCCCTTGACAAACCGGTATTTGCTTGAACGCGGATATCGCGAGTTTCGTTGCCCAGTGGAATTTATGACAGCACCCTGTGGACCCCAACGCTCATCGTTCATCACCTTCTGTCTCGGTCCCTCGGACAGACAAGACGAATCGATATGCGTCAAGCACGAGATATCGTGAGTATCGCAACTCCAAATATTTGCTAAAATAGTAAATTTTCCGGCGAACTAATCGCGTCGGTACATTCACCTAGCAATCCTGTTTGTACCAGATAAGATAAATATCATTAAGATTACAAATAACATCAAAGCGGAAATCATGATAATAATTCAAACACTTTACCTATACTCGGTGAAAATTTAAATTACACAAGTACACACTTGACTTGTATTGTACTTGTATGGTAAAATTCAAGATCGAATTTGCACCGAGTTTCGTTGTCCATATATTGGTTATAATGTTTTATTGCTAGAACTTTGTAAGGGCTTAATAAATTATAAACCAATATAAACACCGTATCTACATATATTTAGATTTTCGCCCTTTATACATTCTAGAAAAATATCAAAAGTTACAATATTAATTAGTAATAGAAGCAGTAAGGATTAAAACTTTATTTGTATTTTTAAACACAGTTCATTACAAAAAGCTTTATAGCGTACGAAAATTTATTAATTTGTAGGTATATATTTGTACGCATGTCATACCTACTTGTAAGGTCACGAGCCAAGGTCATGTCATTTAGTATAGAAATGTCACTTGCCCACCGGGTTTCTGGTGTTCACTTGTTCATACTAATCAAATGAAGTAACTACAGAATATTTGGAATTATAATGTTACAATTATTTAATCAGAATTCTATATTTATAATTTAGAATTAGAACGCGTAGGTGTGTTTCTTCCCGTAGCTCTTATTTTGATGCTGAATCTGACTTTGATTAATACGTACAAGTTATTTTACCTATAAATTTACTACAATGATTTCGGTTTAAATGTTTTTGGTTTTCACAATTGTTAATTATACATAACGATAATTAATTTAAAAACCCAAACGTTAGGTGAAAATTGTTAGAGCATGATTAAATTAATTACAAAAAATACAAGTAATTCGTGTTTATTTTATTTTATAACTCTATAAGATAATTGAAAATAGAACGAAACATGATAAAAACTGAATTTCATTTAAATATTTTAAAATAAGGATAATTATTGTTTTAAATTTTTAATTATGCTGCAGAATACTATCAAAGTAGTAATGCTACAAATGCTACGACATGCTACGAATTGACATCATCGCTTCCTATCCTGTGTCCTAAGTAAAACTAGATTTTGCCCACAGTTACTTTAATTTTGCGCTCTTTATAAATTCTTCAATATGTCAAGCAAATAAGCAAGCAAGCTTCAGGCAACAAAAGATGAAAAACTTAAATTTCAGCCATATTTCAAATTCACCCAGTCCTATTCTTAAAATGTATATTTATTTTACAAGTAGCTACCGTTAAATATAATACATTCTACAAGTTTATTTATTTATATAAGTTCACCAACAGCTGTTACAATCCAGGATTCATTTGATACATTTTATGTTTACACACAATGATAGCACAAACACTTAAAAGTAAACATAACAAACATAATAAAGAGAAAGTCACAAAATTACAAGTTTTTATAATGTACAATACATTTTTAAAAGAAATGCTTATGAAATATTGATATTTTTTTCTACAACATTCCAAGTTGCGTTTTAACTAGAATAAACCTGATATATTATTTTTTATAACTATACTATACTAACTTTGTAAGTAAACTCTACAGGTCTCTAAACGATTAATTAAATGAAAGCTGAAGGTCAAAGCATACGTATAAACTTTTGTAAAAGTGTAAGCTACTCCACCCCGATTTAAAACCTCTACCCACGATATCGGACTTATAGGCTTTCAGCGTGATATATTCAATCTAATATCTAAATTTTCACAATCCAATCGTGAGTTTACATAAAAACTTAGCACAATAGTGTAAACTATACTTAGTATGAGCACCGGCTGTATCCAGTTTACTACAAAGACGGCAGGTTAAGTTGTTAGGCACGAAATACTGGATATAATCACGTTAACACCGACATTCTGATTGGGATAATGCGTAGATATTTATAAGGATAACGCTTATTTATGTGACATCTCATAACGCAGTAATTAAAATTAAGTACGTGTATTAAAGTTGAATTTATATTATGCTCTGTATATGTTTATTGTTACATGGAATGTAGTCGATGACATGCTATGCTCCTATGCCTCTATTAATGTTTTTATGCTATTTCGTTATGGTTGATAATATTAGTAAGTAATAAATACTAAAATAATAAGTGCTGTGTTGTGTTTATTTGTTCTTTTGCGATATCTTGTATTTATGATCAAATCTAATCAAAAATCAGATAAGACAAAACAATTTCGTAATGACTTTATATAAGAAGATTTCTTTAATCATCATTTTGCTGTTTCAGTTACACACATAGTACATAACAAATTGACAAGATTTGCTCTCTTGATTCGAAACTCTACCATAGTCTATGATATTTTTTTGAATGTAGTATTTTTATTATAAAGTACTATATATATATATATATATAGTGTATTTGTTGTTATTACGGTAAAAAAACTTATAAAAATCAAAACATATATATTTAGTCTGCAACCCTTATCTCACCACTCCAGACTGAAGTATGTGTACTTAATATATCTACTCCAATTGCTGGCGAGTGGTGATAAAGAAAATCATTAATCTGATTTCCTGGACTTGATATTTTTTGTTTTTCCCTACCACCTTCGACACCTACAATCCTAGTGTAGTAAATGAGTGTTTATGCGTTTATTTTTTACTCAGAAAATACACGTATCTTTCGAGCGGCCTGGAATTGATATTATGGTAGGTAAAGTTATACAATTTTTTTATGATATATTAATTATTTACGCTATTCATCGCACGTTCAAACATTTAATTCTTTATGATAAATTAATAATATACAATTTTAACATTTTAAAATAGGTTATCTACCCATGACTATTAATTTTTAATTTTAATTATATGCCTTGTTGTATAGGCCATAGACCATAGACCAACATGAAACCGGTTTTCTGAAATAAAAGTCAATAAAGAAGGTAACTGGATCAGAATAACCGTATCACTTAATACTGTACTACATTTTTCTTTGAAGGTACGTTTTAATGTGTATTTCCGTGAAGCTTATCACTTTTAATTATTTGTTTGACTGGTTTGAACAATTTCCAAGAAATTAAAAGTTTTATCACTTTTAAATATGCATGACAAACTTCGCAAAATTGAAAATATTTAGGATATAAAATACTCAGACATATCATGCGTCAGTAGAAGATAACATAGAGGTATGTAGTATATTGTTTTATGTTATGTCGCTATCAATAGGTATCACGAGACTGACTAAAATAAACAAGACGCAAGTGCGGCTGCAAACAAAACGCAATGCCAAAGAATATTTTAGCTTTCTCATGTAGATGGCGCCACATGCCTCAACAAACTTTCGGGTTGCGGGCTCATTAACTGTGATATTTTTAAACGCCGGCAGACAGTCGCCTCCGCAAATCTTCAGTTGTTTTTAGTATAAATAAAAGAGAATTCTATTGTTAATAAAAAGATTTGTATAGTCGTTAATTTCCCTGTGTTTCTCTACGTACCATTCAAAAGACGATAATCTGATGAACAAAGTCCACTTTTAACAATGTTTTACAATTAAAATTTAATTCATTCAAAAGGTATTTGAAGCGGCTATTCTTTTGAATTCAGATACGTACTCGTACGATAAGGCTATATATGTACATACATATATTATAGATACATAGATATTTCCACCTCATTAAGATTTGGGGTATTATAGTCAAAGTCAAAATTCATTTATTCACGTGGGTATTAAAAATACACTTATGAACGTCAAAATATTTTTTGAAACAGTGCAATAAAAATAAGGTTGTAGTGTTGTCAAACCTTAGTTTGACACCTTGTTTAATACCTATTTAATATAACGAATGGTTACCCGATATTTAACACAATGTCAAAAATCTCAACAAAATAAAACATAAAAAAAAATCCGACAAACTGCATCACCAGTACCTACCTAGTAAGGAAAATGGAGGCGTGTCGTAGTATTTATTTTGTTATCTACGTCAAAGTGACGTTTTCAGCCATTTTAACATTGGGAAAGTATTTTAACAAAAAAATGTGGCAATAATATAATATTTTTTTTTGTATTAATTGTCTATAAATAATATACGTTAAAATATTATTTTAATTGCAATACCGTCGAAGATAGCCCCAAAACCACAAACATTTTAATGATTGAACCAGAAAATTGGTAATCCTGTACAGAACAAATCGATCGGTATATATTCAATATAATTATGAAGAGTAACTTAAAGTTGAATTATTATAAGTGAAAGTGAAGTGAATTTTGTTATAAGTGAAATAATAAGGTCGTTTAACTGATTTGCACCTTTATGGCACAAAATCTTCGACCACCAATCTTGGACTAAACTAATCAAATAAGGCCTCATAACAAAATATAATACCGTCCAAAACATGAGTCGAACCAAATATTTTTTTTGTATTTTTTTTTTATTTACCTTTTATCGTCTTAAAAGCGACAATAATAATTTCCTAACCATTTCAAGTGACTTCGGTGGTTTATGATATAGATTCCTGAGACTGTCAGATGGATGTACAAACGACCAACCGACAACAGTCGAGTTTTACAAGTAGGATGACAAATGTAAACCTAGGAATATTAGATATATTTAACGTAGGTACTTATTGAATAAACTTTAGTACGGTGTTTGCAATAAATTATAACACTACCGTTAACACTGCTAAGTATGCCATATTACCAAACTTTCAGTAGTTGTAATTAATAAAGGGAAGCTGGCTGATCGTAATTCGATCAAGTTTTCGACTAGATTATATAATGTCAATTTAACTTTAAGTCAATGTTAATCGTTTTACTAATATTCCATGAAATCTGGTCAGCTACCAAGTTCTCGCTTGAGTTACTCGTCAAATAACTCGTATTTCGGATGGATCCTTTAGTGGGAGTTCCTTCTTCGTTCTTCACCGACAATGTAACGAAAATCAGCTACCTATATATGGACTATGACCTACGATCATTCGACGACGGAAAACAGTAAGGGATTTTTAAAATACCTCTTAAAAGTGTCGTACGAGTGTATTGAAAATATCCACATGAAATAAATTATTTGACTTTGATTTAAGGCGCATTTAACAACAATAACGGTGTAACTCTTCTTTTTTTTAAAGAGTTACGCTCTGACTACTTTCCGTCGTCGATATGAACTATGATCATCAACATGTGACACAGCTGCTCATAGATATAGCAAATTCCGTAGAAAAACATCCTAAATACTACCAGATATAATAAAAAAAAAGTCTGGCCTGCGAAGTGGGTACCTAACAGTTCGACTTAAAAAAGGTGTACAGGTTCAAAAGGATTCCTTTGTTATCTTTTCATTACTTTATAAATGGCACTTCCGGGTTCCATATTCCATTCATGTGCCCCTTTGTTTTAATAATACGGGCACAATCGAAGTGCAGTGTAGGACATTGCTGATGTCACAAACGAAAATTTATAAAACTGTTTTATTACATTTTATTAGCCACTAAAACTTCAGTTGAACAATGTCTTAATCTATCCTAAATTATACATAGGTATATAAGGGTCAACGCGGTGTTAACTCACCTGTATAAACGTAATGAAAAATACAAAAGTTATAAATAACTTTACGAAATAACTGAAGGTGTCAAAACGTGCTGGATATACATACATTATCATTAAATGATTTATTAATTCACTGTCAATATTCTATAAATTTTATTCGTTGGCACGTTTCATTATAAATATTTTTTATAATATGTACATAATCATTATTAATAATGTTTCTGTATTGAACTTGGTTATTACTTGCTGGGATTTAGGAACATACAGATTTAAAAAAATATTCTCATACAAACATCAATATTAATAATTAATACACAATATAAAGGATGATATGATGCCTCTGATGGAAGATTTCGTTAAGAAACCTGTAACCATAAAATTCTCAAAAATGTAAAGTCCACCAATCTGCACTGGCCAGCGTAGTGGACACCCGAGTAGGGGACACCCAGTAGTAGGACAGTCAGCCAAAAGGGACATCAAAAATGTATTTAGGATAACAAAAACCTAATCTTTAAAACAACGAATCAATACATAATAGCCTGATAATGTTGCGTTGTCGGTACTTTTTTGGGTGTAGTACTTCCATAGTGTCTAAGGATTTATTTAAGAAAAGCGATGGTGGATTTCTAGTTTGATAATATTCTTTATTATTAAAAACCAATCTCATATTGAATCGACAAGTAATATCATTATAATATCATAAACATTTTTAGAATATGCATTATTAGATTTATAAAACATGAGAAATTGCCCTCGCTTCGCTTCGGAAGAAGATAGAATAAAGATTTTCCAATAATCTATCTTATCATAAGCACACACGCAATCGTACCTGAAGTGGTCCAGTGATTTCAGATTTGTCATACAAATTTATCCCACGGGAACAAAGTGGTTTTCTGGAATAAAAAGTATCCTATATCCGTTATCCTTACATAAGCTACAAACATTGATCCAATGGTTTTTGAGTTGCTATACTAATTTTAACCTGTTATGCTGCGAGAACAAAGCCATTTCCTGGGATGAAACCTAACCAATAATCATTCTCGGGTTTTAAACTTTGTTTATGCCAAATTTTTGCGTAAATTATCCAGTGGGTTTTTGCGTAAAGTTCGAACAGGCAGACAGACAGATAATAAATGCATAAAATGTTTTGGTCTGTATATCGATAACAAAGCCTCCATGTATCAAAATTTTCAAAAAATATTTAATGAACAGAATCGACCCCGTTACAGTTTTATTATTAGTATAGAAGTATAGATAACTCAAAAACTACTCGTCGCATGTCGCTCAAAATTAAATGGGAGTACATGACCAATTTTGAAATGAAAGGATTATGAAAATCGGTACACCGAGCAAAAAGTTGTGAGGTAAAAATATAAAAAAGTACAGTCCAATTGAGAACCTTTTGTTTTTTAAGGTCAGTTGAAAATAAAAACATTTCTCAGGTGACATAGAATACCAGACCACGGGCTGTGGTTTGACCCCGTAGTTTACAAATCAGGTAGTGTGGTAAGAGCGGAAAATGTTCTAAGTTTTCTATCTACTCGTAACTAGTAAACTGCCCTCGCTTTGCCCTCCCGTTCGAGAGACAAATTTTCAAACCGCAAACCAATATAAGTATTTACACAGGTATTACTCCAGACGTACTACTCAATAGCCTTTTGTTAAACACCAACAGACAGCACCTCATTCATAAGACTGCGATGGTGGTTGGTTATAAAAGTATATATTTTTGGGCGTAAATAGGTTTTTTCATGTCATTTCTATATATAATGAGAACGCTTGAGACCCGACCGAACGCGCTAAGAATGGACCGTATTTCAATATCTCAAACTTTTCTTTAAACGGGTTAAAGATGTGGTCTGCTGTGAGCGTCGATCGTTTTTAACGAACCCTTAGGTGTGGGGTGAAATCGTCCTTGACCGATTATTTTAGCATTGACAAATCAACGTTTATTGAAATAAATAATAAGAGTAACTATAACAATATATAAAAAAATCAATGTCACTTTTCATTGTAATTTTATAACTCAAGCTTACAAGCTTACGGGCTTACCTATCCAAACCAAATATTTATGCTTTGTCTGGACCATTTAGTAGATGTTTACGTGAAGTTTACACAAAATCGGTAGAATGGTTTTTCATTTATCACATTGTTTGTATTTGTAAGTGGAGATTTTTCTTTCAAACCTTTTTTCAGACTACGCGGACGAAGTCGCGGGCAGAAGCTAGTATATTATATGTATAAAATAATAATGGATAAAATATTTCAATATAAAATAATTAAAGTCACCAAAGTAAACAAACCAGTAAAGGAAATGTTTTCATACCCAGTTCCCATTTTCGGACGTTTCACAAGTACGGTCAGAAAACAATTAATATTTCAAATTTCATTTCTTATTTTATGAAATATTATGTTGTTATAACAAGCCTACTTCCTACCTTGTGTATCATCTAGTATTCATATAATAGTTCTGATTTAATACGTAGATACTAAAATGAGTTAATCAAAGTACTTAACATTTTTACAACCGTATTAAAAAATGAAAAAAAAGATTAAGGTCTGAGCGCTCACAAATTTTATTTACATAATAAACCTATTAAAATCGGCCTTCATGTTGTTTAAAATACATAGTACTATAATGTCACTTGGGGGAGATAATAACGCAGCTTTGTCGAACACTCACACATTTCAAATGTAAACTTTACTAGTATTTTTTACTTACACACTAATGCAATGTGGCCGCAATGGTAAATGTAAATATAGAAAGACATCGACTCGACTCAACTCAAGGAATTCTATGACGTCACGAGCGAGCCCACGCAACGACCAATCAGATGCATACACCAAGAGGCGCGCCGGAAGAAATAGAATAAACACAATTTACAAAGTGTCTAACACAAGTATTAAAAAGAACTATTTCGATTGTGTTTATGTACCATTAAAAGGAGTTTTTATTAGAAAAACAGGATTATCTTTATTCTTCTCTAGGTTATAACATTGCACAATAAAACGGGTACTACTCTAGCACGCCTCACATTTGGTACATGAGAGCGAGACAACAATAGTTTATTATCAATGAATGAAAAAGAACGCGTCTCAGTCAGTTCGTACAAGCCAAGCACGGTTGACGGTCGCATAATTTTCATTATCTTATTGCTTACTGGCTTTGACAAGTCGTGGTCGTGTAATACTGTCCGTGGGTTGAACGCGCGGTGTGTGCATTAAATTTCATTTTCATATTACATACAAAATGGGTATGGCTATAAATAATTTACCTTTGGTGAGTAATTGAAACTTATAATGTACTTTAATTTATAAACATAAAATTTGCCATTCGCCGTTGAATTATTGGAAAGCTACCATAGGAGACAGTAGTAAAGTGTTGTAATGACCGCTTTGACCTTGTGAAACTCGTTCGCGATAAAATGGACGGTTAGCTTGTTTCCACTACTTCTATGCAAGAAAAATGCATTTTCATTTTACGTGTTTACAGTTTAATGTAATACCTAGTTTATGATCAAGGTTATGATCGTTGGTAATTGATTCTGCATAAATGTTTAATTTTACTGTGCATATAACCTATATTTATTTGACGCTTTCATTTTGTAATTTAGGGTTCAGATATTATTTTGTGGTAGGCAGTTAATAAAATGCTATACTATTTTGTTCAAGTAATAAAAAAATATCCTATTAAAAATATCCTATTTCTATTTTTGAATACTATTTTATTTGTGTTACAGTAACTAAGTCATATTTAAAAATTAAATATCATTGACAGATCCGGGAAGAATGCGAGATTCTTCACCTAACAGACAAACAGATGAGGGAGATCATGAGCCGGCTTCACAACGATCTCGTCAAGGGCCTCGGGAAGGACACCCATGCAAACTCTATTGTGAAGTGTTGGATTACTTACATACAGGATTTACCTAACGGGAAAGGTCAGTTTTAATCAATTAACATCCATATCGCTTATGGTGTTATAAAAAGGAAAATGAAAATCGAAAGGAGTTTGTTGACCGAAGTGACCCTGAATCGGGATCAACTCGTCGATATTTTGTAGTAATAGTAGTAGATTAACTCGCATATGGCTATTTGTTTTTAACATATTAATTTACCAAATGCATTTTTAATTATAACGACATTTGTTTTATTATGTTCTTATATTTATTTTCAGAACGTGGTAAATTCTTGGCTTTAGATTTAGGCGGTACTAATTTTAGAGTGTTGATTATAAACCTCGGAGAAAACCACTTTGATATGCAGTCGAAAATTTACGCCATACCAAACCAAATAATGACAGGTACTGGCGTAGCACTTTTTGATCACATAGCTGAATGTTTAGCTAATTTCATGAAGGTAAGAAATAAACTTTAAATAATATTTGTAATACTTTTTTTGCGCACCGTACAAATCACCGAGTTTTTTTTGTGACGTCGGCGAACCTAATTTTCGTTTATTTCAGGGTTTACAAAATCTTAGATCAATTGTTTATTAAACCAATTCTTCAAGTTATCGGCTTTTCAAAGTTATGTTTATCAAGTTAGAAATTCCCAACTAATTTCCTATTATTTTTTAGGAGCATGACGTGTATGAGGAGCGTTTAGCGCTCGGGTTTACCTTCAGTTTCCCGCTCAAACAACTGGGTCTGACGAAGGGCATACTGCAACGTTGGACAAAGGGCTTCTCTTGCTCCGGAGTGGTCGGCGAGGACGTGGTACAGGGGTTGAAGGATGCTATCGCGAGACGAGGAGTGAGATTCAATTTATATTTTTCTGTTATAGACAAACATATACACAGATTAAGTGACCCATTTGCAACATTTTATGGCAAAACAGTACCGTCTGTCAAGAAGAATTTGAAATGATTTATTTTATTAATTTGATGACAGTTGCGTTCAACTTAACAAACAACAGTTGAAAAGGGATAAAAAAATATATTATAGTTAGTGTTTTAATATCACATTTAGAATATAGTTTGTAGTTTTAATTAAGTTGTCCAATAAAACTACTTTAACTAAGTACCAAATAGAAATAACATATGAACTATCGTACATTTTCCCTCCTTGATTGGTCTTTCAACTTTCATCATCTTTCAGAACAATTAAGGTTCTTTACCATTATGATTTTTCATAACTTATCTAGGCTTTATCTTAAAAAGTGTAATTGAAGATATTTCCTAAATAATTTGGCAAAATTTCATAACTTTTTCGTACGTTACGAAAGCTGATTTGGCAAAAATTTTGACAAAATTTAAAACAAAATTACACAACTTTCCAGGACCTTGCATTGTCTGTAATGGGCATTCTTAATGATGCAAGCGGGACCCTTATGTCGTGTGCGCATAAGAACCCGCTTTGCCGAATAGGAATTATAATTGGTGAGTTGATGATATCCGCTCTCTACTCGTAAGGCATGTTGGAGCCGAACTGAGAGCTAATAGAGACATTCAAGCTTATAAAATCACAAGCATGCCGTATCATGGACGATCTTTATCTAAAAAATTAATCAAATCCCCGGATATTCGGCATATTTTAAGCCGGCGAAGCATCCAAGATGCGGTTGTGTTAATGTCCGTTGACATGACCACCAGCACATGGCTAATGCTCGTTTATCGACTATTTCAATCAAAAAAGTTCTAACAAATGCAATGACACAACAAAATAAAAAAAATCAAGAATAAGATAAGCTGAAAAATGGTTTTAACTGTTATTATTTCGTTATTATTTGGTTTCATTTAATTTCAAACATTATCATCGCATTAGAACACTAGGTTGTGAAAGTGACATTCAAACATCGGACAAAGTTTCATCAGATAAGTGATGTAACTGGTACACAGCAAATATCGTCATACGTAAACTTTGAACATTTGTTATCGTCCCTTCGCATCAGACAATTTATTCTTTTTTGCTGCATGATACTTTATTTCATCGCAATATTATAATTTAATTTCGCATGAATACTTTTATTTCTTTTACGTATTCATCTCGTACACCTGTTTACTCAGAAGATCCTAAAAATATCTTTTTTTTTGTCTATTACGTAAAAATGTACTTATAGATACTGAAACAGTAATTACATGTTAATTACTATAAAGCGGTAGAGAAGTAAAACTCAACGTAATAGATGTTATAACCTTGAGTGTCTCTATTATTCATCATCAACATGAGTCTCTGGGGGTGTGTCTGAAACCTCATACTTGTGATCGTCTCTCCTCTTCTCTGTCTAAACCGCATGTTTTCACTCTTGTAGGACGTACAGATTGATATATGCGCTATTCTGAATGACACCACGGGCACTCTGATGTCTTGCGCGTGGAAAAACCACAACTGCAAAATAGGACTCATCGTCGGTAGGTTTACCTTATTTACGGTGACGGGTGTGTCGCTTGTTATGTTGTACATGCGTCATTAATTCACAATCAACGCTGGAGCTATGAATCCGACTAATACCGACTCAGCACACCGATTAGATATCTAGTATCTTATCTAGTACTCCAAATAAAGCGTAGAATAGCCGCACTTAATTTTATTTCATTTCATCGTTCCGTAGCTATAATGTCAGATCAGTGTGTTTAGTCGTATATATTCGTTTGATTTGGACTAATAGGTACATCTTTATGAGCTTATGCAGCATGAATTGCTAACAACCGCTTTGATTTCTAGGTTTTCACTAACATTTTTAGCAAATACATTGAACACTGGTTGACACAATCGAATGTCTTTTGAAGGTTTGGTTTTTTTGGTTCGCTTCGTTTTTGTGTTGGGTTTTGTTTGGTTTTATTTGAAATAGCTTCACCGGCTAGGGTTTCTTTCAATATTAATGTAATCATATTGAACTACAGGTACAGGAAGTAACGCTTGTTATGTGGAGAAGACTGAGAACTGTGAACTGTTCGATGGTGAACCAGGCAAGCCGGAGCTCCTCATAAACACAGAATGGGGCGCATTCGGCGACGACGGCGCTTTGGACTTCGTTCGGACCGAATTTGACCGCGAAGTCGATTCTAACTCGATCAACCCAGGCAAACAAATGTAATTTCATTCAGTCAATATAACCATTTTCCTTTTCAATACATGACTCATTACAATACGTGAATAATAAAACCGCATCGGCACTGCATCCATCTTAATACGGAATTGTAAATGAACCAAATAGGCAGCAACTACAACACTGCCGTTTATAGCTTAGTCATTGGTATTAGTTTAACAGTTTGGTCTCGCTGGGCTTTTTAAGGTAGTTACCAGTTATTGCTGGATACAAGTATAACTCGCGCTATGCATATTTAAAAATCGCAATAACTTTTCATTTCCGTAATTTGGGATGTCATTTTAGTCTTCTTTAACAGATATATACAGCACAAATTACCTAAGCCTATGCTTAATATGAGACTAATAAATCATATGTCCTAAATTATTATTATTTAATAGTAAGGGTTAAGTAATGCTTACTATTTCTTAGAGCAGATTAACTTACAGTACCTACACCTTCTTATACATTTAACCCAAACCCTGAATATGACCGGAAACAGTGACTTCATTCAATTATTTCAGTTTATGTTCAGACGATTGCCTCGAATTACGATGTTACCTAAATTTTAGATAACGTTCAGTACGCTTCACGTTTGTTTTACACGTTCACATTTATTTTTCCTTCCATTACAGTCAAGAAAAAATGATATCGGGCATGTACTTGGGCGAGTTGGTGCGTCTAGCTTTGGCAAAGTTCACTCGCATGGGACTGCTGTTCGGCGGCCGAGGTTCCGACCTTCTCTTCCAACGAGGCAGCTTCTATACCAAATACGTATCAGAAATCGAGTCTGACAAACCTGGAGACTACACCACCTGTATGGAAGTCCTTGAGGAACTCGGTAAGTCGCAACACTAATTACAAATCGCGAAAAACTGCTATTTATAAAATTGGCCACGATTCATGAACGAAAAGTGGAATATTCCAGTAGTGACCCATTTTCTAAATTCTTTTAAAATCTTAGTCTGGTGGATAGATTTCATTATACGTTATTATTTATGTCCTTTAGATCATTTCACCGCCCACATCTCCGAATAGTATGTATTAATGTTCTAACTCTAGGAATTGATAATGTTTAAAGAACTCCGTTGACAATGTGGACATAGGGATTATATGGCCAGGTAAAAGAACACTCTCCCACTCATTATTTCCTTTTGTCTGACTTGCAACTTAACACAGTGCGCTAATAAAATGTAAACTGTGGTATGACATGTGACCGTAGCGGGAAATATAACACTGCGGGGTAATTGGCTAGACTCGAGCGTTTATCAACTACAGTAAGTAATTCCCCGCTAATTGTAGTAGTACAGTGGTATAGTACAGCTATTGAACGAATTATCTTATATATTTTCTACCGACTTCAAAAAAGAAGGATCTTATCAATTCGATTTTTTCGTTTTACTGGGTGTATCGATTTTGATTATCTTATTCGAAATCTGGTGCTTGGTGTTCTATCCCGTTTTAACTGAATTAATGAGGAAGATATGGCTAGAGTTGGGTTATCCCTAATAAATGTATTAATTTGTTGGGATTTTATTAAATTGATCTTATTCATCACCACAACCCATCACGGCCCACTATTGAGCATGGGTCTCTTCTCTGAAAGGTTAAGGCCATAGTCTACCACGCTGGCCAAGTGCGAATTGATTCACACACCTTTGAGTTTTGCAAACTCTCCGGCATGCAGGTTTCCTCACGATGTTTTCCTTCACCGTTATACCGAGTGACATTTAAATGCTTAAAACGTACGTAACTCCGAAAAGACAGAAGCGCGCGTCCTGGAATTCGAACTCGGATTATTAGTAGGAGGCCGAATTCCTAACGAATAGGCTATCACCGCATAATCGATTTTATTACATTTAATTAACTTCAAAATCAGTTGGTAATGTTCTCATTTTATTACTTGTCTATATGAAAACTAGGAAATAAAATCATAAACAGTTTGAAATTATCACTTGGAATTGAAAGACAAACCTTATTCAAACATATTATCGGATTCCAAAGTTAACTGGTTAAGTTATTTGTTTGTGGTTCTTGTTAATAAACAAGTACTTTTATCTATTGTTCTTAGAATTAGCAAACATGTTTATATATATCTTCACTTATCTATTTATTGTTTACATTACAATTCGTGCGTAATAAGAACATATCATGATACTCTGCCCCGATTGAATCGATAAAATAGGTATCAAAAACTTTGTTGAACATTAAAACCAGGAATATCTGGTTTTCACTCAAATATTGTGTAAAATTTCCATTTTCAATCTATCATATTGAAATAAACAGTTCACGATAAGCTACAGCTAGTGATGACGCTGGCGTTACGTAAATCTTTACACGTTAAGTTTGTTATGCAAGTATTGTTACTTCAGCACTGGTTATAAACTCGATTACTGGCTATTGTAATATAATGTCCACTATACGACACCATCGATAATGTTAAAATAAAAGAATAAATGCTAATTTCACAGCATACAATTACGTGGCACAAAATAACTACGTTATTATATTTAATTGGCTGTAACGCGTGTCTATCTCAAGTGACTAATTTTTAGCTCGTTGATATTATGGTTTGAATATTTTTCCATGTGAATTGTTAATTTTATTGAAGTCAGCTATTATTTAAATGACCTTATTATTTTCCAATTATTTCCATCCTTAAAGTTGGTTTAGTAGGTAGGTACCTATAGTGTATTTTTATTATGAATTTGTCAATAGTTTCCCACAATTGTTGTACTGTATTTTATAAAATAAAGGTGCCCATTTTTGGTAGTTCAGTATAATAATAAGGTATTACAAACAAATGCAAGCAGAATGCAGAAAAGCTGCGGTATAGGAAGAAATGTAACGAACCAGTTCCAAATTTAAAATGTTTCTAACCAGTTTAAAATTTAAATTATGCATCCTGTCCAGTTTGCCGAATCTTGTTGACCTTTGAGTTATGGTATAAAAGGCCAAACAATTCACGATATTTATAACTTTTAGTTCTCTACGAAAGTGAATTATGAATATTAGATAGATACCTACAATTTGAGTAGATGATTATTAGATATATGTATATATAATAGACAAATTTTATTCTGACATAAATATTCATATAGAAAATCAACAGGACAAGTATATACCGAATAAACGGTTTTTTTAATTTGCCCAATGGCTGGTTACGATGTCCCTATTCTATGCAATATATCAGTTAATTAACGCTAAAATTATGGTGGTGGGTAAAAGTTTTAAATTTAAGAATAACTGCGCATAAACATTTTTCAAATTTTGCTGTCCTAACGTTCTTCTTTTTCTTCTTATCTTTAAATGACAAAAAACCTTTTTCCTCAAATTTTACGTGTCCTAAATCTCCAAAAGTTCAACTGCGAATCCAAATCCACTATTAACGCATAAAATTACCTGACATGGCCAGGGATAGGGCTTATTTCGCACACATCTAGCAACTCAACTAACTCGTTTTCATCCCTCCAGGTCTAGCCCATGCAACGGAAGCTGACATGGCTGGCGTACGGCACGTATGCGAGTGTGTGTCACGACGCGCGGCACATCTCGTGTCAGCCGGCATTGCCACGCTGCTCAACAAGATGGACGAGCCACGTGTCACAGTCGGCATCGACGGCTCTGTCTACCGCTTCCACCCTCACTTCCACGCACTTATGTGTGAGAAGATCGCCACGCTCGTCCGCCCCGGAATACAGGTCTGTATAATATATCTGTGTTGGCACAAACTGAATATTATATCTGTGGCAGCTGATTGTTTATAATTACTGCTAGCAATCGCAAGTTATGTAAATAGGCATTAGTACCATGGTTGAGTATGGTCTAAGCCTTCTCAGTAACCAGGAGATCGTGTTCAATAGTGAACAATAAATACGGTAAAGCTATGTCAGGTCCTCTTATGAACCCTCTAGTCCAAAGCAACGTCTAGCCCTCCGTAGCTACATCACTGTTCCTCTTGCACTAATCTTACACTAATTTAGGTCAATTTTAAGACTCTAGACACTACGCAGTACTTATTAAACATGACTTATAAATATCACTTATGATGACTTGGAAGTATTATCTGCCTACGACGCTTTGATTATTCGTCTAGTCATAGTAAATATCACACAACCTCTGAAAGTGACACAATACGTGACAAACGTAACTTACCAATTTCTGAGAACTTATCTGTAATCGAATAAATGATAAACAAATAAACCGCACTTGTAAACGGTAAATCCAAATCAATCGATTCTACGTACCCAGAATCGAATATAAAATCGAAATCTCATGTCTCCATCCCAATACCTAAATCTTTTTATCAGTCTACGTTGTATATCATGCTAGATAATAATATCTAGCGAGTCGAGCCCACTTTTATAATGACGAGTTCAATGTTCCACAGATAATAGTGTTTTCAATTCGAGAAACAAAATACACTTGATGTAATGGGTACCTAACTTAAGTATTTTATCAGTTGTTATATATGTATATTGACGTCAATATCCAGCATGACCCACAGTGAACTTTTTAATGTGTATATGCCACACCCACAACTATTGCAGATATTTCCGATTTATTTTAAGTAGTAAACGAGAACGAAACCTGTCAGTTTTCCTTCCGTCCTTCGAATTTCATACCGAATCTCAATAAAATTCTTAAATAGTCTCCGAGCGTTTTACTTGAATGGTGTGGTTGTAGCACTTAAACATTTAATTTAGGTTCCAAGACTGAGGAGTTTTACAATTTTATCGATTGATCTTTAATATTCTGTAAAAATCGTTTTTTTATTTAACGTGATCAGGGTTTTCATAATATCTTTAGTATTTGATACCTGCTAATTGGCCCACGAGCCATGTTGGCAGGTAGTTGGACGATCAAATTACGCATTAAACTACCTTACACGTTTTCTTATTTTATCGCATTAGAAAGTAAGCAGATACACTGAACGTAGGCAACATGGCCTTGTATTTCATAAAAAATTCGTTATTTCAGTTCGACCTGATGCTGTCAGAGGATGGAAGCGGTCGCGGGGCGGCGCTAGTAGCGGCCGTCGCGTGTCGTCAACGGGAAAATCTGTAGAGCCCAGTGACGGTCTCTTCGCGGTGCTATAAGCCCCCGTTCTTACCGAAGATAAGTTAAATCAAACCCGAGCCTCGCACATTGCTCCGACGCTGGCCACTCTAGCTCTTAGAACTATGCTGAGGTGCTTATATTCATAAAAGCAATTTGTGTTGAATGAAGTATCTATTTCTTCTCGACTTCCCAATTTCATTAGTTTGATCGTTTTAAACGTTTAAGTGCCTCGTAGCCCATGCGTGGTACATTTTAAAGTTTGTAAAATTTTGAAGGAACCTTCAAACCATAATTCTATGTAATATTAATAATCACGGGGTAGATAATGCCATACATTAGCAAATAACCATTGAATGCAATAAATCAAATACTGCTAAATTATGATTTTATAGACCTTTAAAATACTTAACCTATGGGTACTTAGAACTCTGAACACAAAGTGTCTACATCCCTTTTATAAAATCAAAACAAAGAGATTACAATTACAACTTAGATACAGTTTACACTCGTTCGCTCTCTTTTTGATATGCATATTGTTTTACCAGTAGCGGCAAAATTTTGATACGAATGGTTCGATTTTCCGCTTTATGTTCATGATTAGTTAAGGAAATACCCGTTTAATATGAATACCAGTAATCGAAATTGTTATATTAGTCAAAATCCTATACTTTAATAAGTTGTTCAACAATGACACAAGCTATAAATAGTATTTATTTAAAATGTAGTACCTAGCTCTTTAGTGTAGCTTTTTTTCCAAAGGATCGTTTTGTTAGGCACGATGAATAGTCGTAAGATTTAATAATTTTAACTGATGATTACTTAGGGTGTAGGTACTTTTCAAATCATGATTTAGCTTAGTCTAGTCACAAACGGACACTTACGAATCGGTTATTTAATCAATATCATATTTTGCGCCTACATTTCTTCCCTGCAACATATACCTAATTAGCATTGTTAATAAAAGACTGATATTCAATAGAAAAGATCCATATTTACCACATAACATTTTCAGTATTGATCTTAGTGTCAGTCTGTTAAAAGGATTTTAAATAATTCGCAATTGCCTTCTATTGTCGGAGTTCGGACTCTTCAAACCTCAAGGATAACAATAATTTTTAAATGTTAAATTTTGTTATCTTGTTATAAACTATATTACCATAAAATTATATCGGAACATTTTAATCCGATTTAGTACATTTCTTAAAACGATTGTTCAAAAATAGGAAAGTGGCATAACTTTGTTATGACAATATATTATTCATTTAGCTTATGCATGAAGATACAGCTTATCTGTAATAAAATATGGCGACGTTCGTATCGTAAGTAATTGCAATAAATTATTTTAAACGTAAATGTATGAAGATTGTAGTAAATCAATCGGGAATATTTTGCTATGATACAGGTACTCACGATATGTGTTTTGCACGTCAGAAACCCTATAATGTTAACGCATGAACTGAATCGCAGGTTGATAATTTCAAAGCAAGTGAATGAATCGAAAAATTCACAATTATCTAAATTTCCCGTATAATAGTAAAAAGTGCACAGTTCACGAGGTAAGATTAAAATTTGTCGGAAATATTTCTTTATAGCAATATACGTAAGAATCTCAAAATTGTTTAATTGCGTATAATATAAATTATAACACTTCGTTGTACTAGTGTCGCGTCGATCATTCCATTTTATTGGTAACCTGTGCACATTGACTCATCGTAGTCACAGAATGCTATAAGTGGGAGAAGTGTTTAATATCGAGTATTGAATATTTCGATGAGACATTATTAGGTTAACATCTAATTTTCAACTAACTTTGATTAATTTAATTATTAAATTACTTAGCATTATGTTACATTTTAAAATTTATGCCAACAATTGTTTTGTTGACCATGTTGAGATAAATTTTAATATTTTGTTTTAATTGAGTGTTTTTAATATTTTACTGTGATAGAACTAGGACTTATTGTAAAAAAATGTTGTTTGCCGTACCTTAGCTACAAGTTACACTTATCATTTATTTGTAAATAAAATAGTTATCGCAACAATTATAAAATGCATTATTTCGACTTTTTTTATACATTTTAATTTAAATTTTTTTTCTGTTGAATGTACCTACTAGGGAATTATAGATTCCGCAAGTGTATAGGTCTTGAGCTTATATCTTACGTCAGACCCTGTTACAGTTCCTAGTTGAAAATAGGTGCATTTTAAGTATGTGTTGTGTACTTAATAGTCATTTATGTAAGTTTTGTTGCATGGCATGCGGTGAACACTGTGTGTACATATTGTAGATTTACAGTAATATGACATGTATTATGTAATTATATAGATTTTCACGCTTTTACTGGTATAAAAGCGATTATTATTATTATGAATCACTGGTAGGATATTGAAGTACAAAATGGAGACCAACAATTTATTTATTCTTTTGGATTGGACACAGACGAGTCGATATATTTAAATTATATTACACAGTTCAATCGATATGGAAAAGAACAGGAACAGCATCCATTCGGGGTTAATCAGAAAATAGAATATAAGAGTCTGTTTTATGACAAAGAATGTTACAATAAGTAGGTAGATTCATAAGTGAAGGCAATTTTCTGAATACCCTGAGACGCGAAAAAAAAATGTATAATATGGAAAATTTGCTACTTAATAATATTTTTTGTGGGTACATTGTCTACTGCATCCTAAAAATCGCTTCTAAAATAATATAATCTACTTATAGAATATTTTTTACAAGTAAACTTATTATGTTTATTGCATCAGCAAACAAGTTGCTACATTCCATAGGTCTTGATGTACCTATTATAAGTACTTACCTATTAAAATTATACAATGATCTTTTATGTATGCAGCAGAAATGTACATATCACATCACTGTTGAACTTGATAAGTTGTGTCCATATGTAAATATTTATATAATATGAAACCCGAAACTGGATATATTTTGGGTTTCGATGATTTTTTATTGTGTGATTGTATATTTTATCTTTTTATATTCACCGGAGGTATTATGAGATATTATTAATTATTTTAATAAAAGCTACAGAAATATGTACATTTAGGAAAATTTAATAGGAATAAGTCATGTGGCGAGCCAGTTTAGAAAAATATTTCAAAAACGTAGTAGCAAGCTCAGTGTATGTCAGAGCTACTAAAATGTTACTTCATTTCAAAAATAAATTTCTTTAAAAAAATGTATGTTTTTATTTCAAACCTAAACCTTTATCGATGTCAATTCACCCTTATCGACGGTGTTCTATTATATCTATATATTTGATGGATGGTGTGTAAACACCATTGGACCTGATAGATAGCTCGTAGAACAAGCCATCAATCTATACTATACGATCTTCAATATAAATAAAGCGTTTCTTGAATTTTCTAGAAGAGAAAAGAAATTTGTATAACAATACCTTTTACCTCTTAAATATCACACATTATCACAACTGCCGCCTATTCTCTTTGACGGGAACACCATTCCTTACAGTAACACTGTTAGAAATCTGGGAATTGT
>DWJZ01001409.1:0-23615 GCA_018249125.1 Asbolis capucinus
ACGAGGGTCTTTCCACACGTAAAAAAAAAAAGCACACCACCCTTTCCTACTTCGCACATTCAACAAAATAATACAAACATTGAATACTGTTGCAAGTTGCTCCAACTTTTTGATGCAAGTGCAAATGAAACTATGGATTTTCCTACGTACGCCAATTGCGATATATTTGCCGTATTCTTGTCGCACAATAGTCAATAGCTATAGTCAGAGGGTCCCCATCTAAGAATGCTGACTAACGCTATTTAAATCGAGCCAACCAATTGAAATGTCACACCTCATTTGCATGATTGCAATTTCTGTTCACAATCCCTTGAGTTCAGAGGCCTTAGAGCGACACAATTACCCCTCTACCAATCGGTACTGTCGTGGCTGTCTATTTCTAGGACTTCCTCATATGTTAAGAAATATCCTATTCCTGTAATCAGTAATAAATTGAAGTAATTATTCCTTCTCCATTCATCATGTTTCTGTTCATACCCAATTTTATTTGGGTTCAGCGCAATTAGATACACTTTTCTACTCAAATATTTCTTTTAATTCCTTCAATTATTTACTTTAATTTTCCTCCTCCTTTTCACTCTATCCTTACTTCTACTAATTCATATCATCTTTCACACAATCCTTCGATCCCAATATTACTTTTTTTTTCGTCTTTTTTATCCCTTCTTCATTTACTAACACATATTAATACCACGCAACAATATTACGCTATTGATCAATCCTCATTCAATTTCTATTTTCTTTCATAATTGACTCGTAATTGATGGACGTAATGTACTGTGGCACCAAAAAAAGAAGCATTCTGCCGCACGCACACTATCGGTAACGAATGACACACTTTCGATATTGCGAACATTCGCGTACACGTTTTACACCTATATGTTCAAGGGTGTGCAGAAAAGGGTGGGAGCGGAGTGAGGGAGAGTACAGGAGCGGTAGTAGGGGCTAGCTGCCTCCCTGGAATCTAGGTAACCCACCCATAATGCAAGTTCAAATTCAAAATCGTTTCTTCGATGTACGTAGGTTTCAGTACACTTACGATTGTAATTTTTTTGTATTTATAACAGTTTTGGAAATAAGTCATAATAAAGAGGAGAAGAAACGGCGAAAGAATATTAGATAATAATCAAAAAACCACTCGTCAAATTGACATTGACTCTCGCCTCAGAGATTCCCGTGTCAGAAGATGCTCATACATATGTATATACATCATTTGCAAATATGTCTCAGTTAACTGAAGACAAAAAGTATCGGGAACACACGTTTTGTCTCCAGTTAACTTTCGATCGATAACAAAGTAAAAGTCCTGAAGTCAAAAGTGAATAGGCTTCTACTAAGTTAGTGCACTTTACCACCGAAGACTTCATCGCCACTTACCATCAGGTGGGATCGTAGTCAAGCGCTGACTTATTTAAGAAAAAAAAAAGCATCTCACACTAATGTGGATATTTTTAAGAAGTGACTTAGAATCAATACTTTCGTTGAATATAGAACACGGGCAACTTACAAAACTATCTTGAACTGTCGTAAATCATCATTGTTTACAATAAAAGAACCTAGTTGGTTACTAACAATATTGCGTATAAGCGTAAACATTAGATAGCTATATCGTTTTTATTATATTATTTGTTTAACTGACATGTACACGAATAAGTGCTTGTATATTACGCATACAATAATACAAAACAATTGTATACATCTGTAGATAGGAATAAGTCAGTTTTTTTACTATTCGTAATTTAAAAAATCATTAGCGTGTTCTTTCTTCCCAATAATTTATTACCCATACAATTCTTGTGTTACCTGTCCTGAAGGGTATTTTGTTATTGTTTGGGTTTTATGGGTGTCACTATTAACCTCAATAGCGTCCCATTTTAAATAGTCTACTCAAGAACTTGGTCTGATGCAAGAAGGCAGTTTCTCACTTCCTTCTTGGCCTGCAACGAGTTTGAGTCCTGGTGTCGCTAACATCGCTAACAAGAGTCGGCAGTGACCGCTTATAAGAGTCGTATCATCTGCCTTATCCATAAAAAGCAAGCAGCAGTTTATATTCGCAGTTTAAAACATCATTAGCATACAAGATGGCGTCACAATATTTCGACAAGAGTGAACATGCAACATAACCCCGAAACAACTGCAACCAGTTAACATCGGAGCACACGTATGTTATTTAGTAAGTTGGGCAATGTAATTGCATCGTGCAATGTTCACATTGTTAGCTCGTCCAATATTAACAAAACGTCGACAGTCTGCTGTGTCGTTACGACAAGAACTCGTAAAACAGCGCTGGGGTAATAAGTTTCTTCAGTATCTGATTGGCATCAAGCTCTTGCTGACCCACTTCTTTCACAGGTCTCGGGCCACCTGTACCTCTACAAATCCGAATTAGGGCAGCATTGAAAAGTACACTGGAGAATACTTTCTAGATACGGCCTAATTAGACCTTAATTTTAAAAAAACAGACGTTCAGAAAGCCGCAACATCATTTTCCTTTAAAACCAAATTCACAAACTCTTGGCATATTAACCTACCACTACCTTTGTTCTGAATTTTGAGCCTCTACCCACAAGCGGTTTCATTACGAGCCCTTTGAACCTTTTACTGATGTTTAAAAAGTTACAAATAATGTTTCTCTTGAGGACTGATACGTCTCATTTGTGATCTATCCATAGTAAATTAAAGGAAGCTAAATAAGGACAGCTGAAATCCCTTTAAAAAGGCAATGGATGCTGTTCGATTATGCTGGAGATAGGGCATCGATGACTCCATACAATAGAATGATTCTTGCTGCTCATTCGTCGCCTATTTATATATCGAGCTTCAGGAACCATACGGGGCAGTGGACAAGTAAGAGAAATCGTAATAACATGGAGACATGGAGTCCCACATACTAGTTTCGCTGCCAAAGAGCCAATAGCAAATCTTAGTACGCTGTAATTAGGCTATTAGCTACAAAGATACGTATTTAAACACACGGACACAGTAAATTGCTAAACAAATATCACAGTTCTAGATTTTAGTGTTATAATCGTTTGGCTGCTTACCAAATACTTTATAACGTGTTGCGGTGGGCCATTCGAATACGTTTACTGGATGTTCTGCATACAAATCTTGATATATGGAGCAAGAGAAAATTATAAACGCGTCAACGAATTTGTTCCAATATTTTACAGACACTAAAAGTATAACATGCAGTTTTGGGCTTTAAGCAGACAAATTGGTAGACACGGATCAGGTGACAGTAAGTGGTCATCACCACCCATATAACCTACACCAAGCAAAGGGTTTACTAACGCTATGCCGGCTAGAAAGGAAATTATAGACACGATTGTTGCAAGATTTGCAAGCGAAAGAAAGATGGTGGAAGAATACATCGTTAAAGCAACCGGGATCAAAAACGACAGAAGACAAATAGGAAGGATGATTAACTTGATGGAGACAAAGGACTTTAGGAAGCATTTTAAGGGTCCTGAACAGTGCCAAACAAAAGGTAGTAAAGTCTAAGACCTTCAATATCCGTTCATTTGCCCGTCTATCTATAGGCCTCCTTAGACAATATAACAATTTTTATGACATAACTCATGATAACCTAGAAAACGGGCTGCACGAAGAAAACAGAACTAGAGAAACCAAAATAACAATGAACAACTTTCAATATATAAATAAGCGATAAACATTCAAACTGGTCTCCATCTGTGTTAAGCATCCTGACGGTGAACAAGCGAAAACGGTAAAAGCTCGAGCATCTAATGCGACCGGCTCTCTGCTTTTCTCCTGAGAGAAAGCGAGGGTTTTAATTAGAAGGATCCGATCGAATCGAAATGCTCGCGGGAAATCAGAAGATTTTAACTAGTTTTAACAAGATTGCAGACTGTAGGTGCCCGTTATTCGGTCCAGTTAGAATATCGGAGAAACATTAATGCATTTCCGATTATAATTTTAAAGAATACTCAGTTAAAATATATATATATTTAGTATGAATAATACGTCCAAATATGAAGATACCACTGGAAAAGACGGGAATACTAAAATAAACGATCACACATCTCCACATGAGGACACAGTGACATATGTAGGTGTTATGTACAACACGACTTAAACTGATGACCCGAGAACAAACAACCATCTGTCCGCAGCAGTTCGCAGTTGACCAACTAATCTACAGGGCCGTTCAATAAACGGTCATAATCAAAACAGGTGGCGGCTTGCGAAAGGTGTTTGGCTAAGAAAAGTGTGCCACTGGGTAAAGAGAATGACCCCAACTAGGTTGCACTCAAATTAGGGTTGCTACCCATTTTACAAAAATTATGTATATTTAAATAAGAAAAGGAAAATGAACAGTATTTTATTAAAAAAAAATAAGTGTATAAAATATTGTTTTTTACAGACATTGTTAATGATCACATATAATCAATTTAGTGTTATTTTTAACAACTTTATGAACCACAATCAAAACTAAAAAAAAAAGCAATGACGCCGTATCTTGTGTACACTATTTTCACAGTATGCAACATTTTAGCATAGTTGGCAACCCTATCTGAGATCCGATTGCCTACTAGCCGATTTGAGCTAGGTATGCCGCGTGCCACAGTTGAACTTTCGACAGTATTCAGATCTAGAACGGACCGGCCTCTATATGACGCATTGACATCTAACATCGGACATTGAACTTTGTTTTATTGGAAGCTGATATCATCATAAGACAATGATAGCCTAGTGGTTTGAACGTTGGTCACCTGGCTGCAGGATTCTGGGTTCAAATTCCACGTACCTAATTTCCAACATTACGTGCGTATCAGAAGTTGCTTACCGCTTGGGGAAGGAAGACATCATGTGGAGACCTGCACTCCTGAGTGTTCTGCATAAAGTTCTCAAAGGTGTTTCCACCAATCTGTACTAGACCAGCGTGGTGTACTGTGGCCTGTACTGTGGGACAGTAACGGGGTCCAATGAAGATGATGGTTTATTATTACACCTCTTTTAAGGTAAAGAAAACCCCTTTTTTCAGTAGGGCTGTACCTAATCCAATGGCTACGTTGGTAGCGACCTGCAAGCAAGGCTGCGATGTAACAGATGAATTCTTGTTCTTGGATCAACTGGCGGACGATTTAGTGATTAAACATGATAGAACGACGTGTATTCAATATACGTGTATACAATGAACTCCCATTTTTCTGTACCCTAGGTTTACTTTTTGCAACATAAATTGCACTGTTATTAAAAATTACGTTGTTAAAACGTAAGGTTTTTTTATAACGAAATGATGGAGAAAAATGTTTGTTTTTGGGTCAACGTCTACTGTCATTCAGTAGTAGTAGTGACTATATGAAATTATTATACTAGCTGTACCCGACGCGCGTCGCTACGCATCAACTCGTCAACCGTGTGCCGATCGACATTGTTTTAGTACCAAAAAATTTTCTAGAGAATTCTGAGCAAAGTTGCTGAAAACGTCACTCCTACCATTTGAAAGTCTATAAAGGACAAACACACAAATTCACAAACGAATATTAATTTTTATATTTATATATAGATTAAATCTACACACAAATAAAATGACGAGCCTAACTTATAATATCATATTTTCTAGTTACGAAGCGTGTGTATGATATTGGCAAGGTATCGAGTAACCTTGAGGGCACGTTTTGATGATTAATGAAGCCAAGCAAATGCCAAGGTCATATTAATTATACTGAGGTGGAGTACTCACGATTCTTATCCACAACTAATACAAAAACATATTCGAGTATGTAGTATTTTAGGCCGTCCTCGGCTTTTCCCGCGTGGTATTTTGGTATAATCTATCCCTGTAGTGAATTTCATTCAGATCAGTTCTGTAATTTTTGCGTGACAGAGTAACAAACATCCATTTATTTAATTTAACGCGTTATCTTACACTTTAAAAAAAATCAGTACAATAATAAAATTAGAACAAAGGCGAGCTTATATCTAGCAGAGATCTTTTTCAGCCAACCTAACTCGTGTGAGAGAAACAGATGTTAGACGGGTATAGTAAGTGTACTTAAGAGAAGAAAAAAAAATTGTAAAAAAGAAGAGAAGAAAAAAAAATTATAAAAAAGAAGAGGAGAAAAAAAGCTATAATATAAATAAAATTGTTAATAGATTTATCCATCGTCACAAATGTTTTTTGTGAAAAATCTTCACCCTTCATTCCAGCCCTGCAACATACTGATAAAGGCGCCTCCGAAGCACGCTACGCCGCTCGATCGGACGCTAGTATTGTATAACAATACCAAAAGTATCACAGTAAACTCAATACACGAACACATTAGTATTACAATCGCGTTAACGACACGTAATAAGATTTTTGTAACCCGGAACGGTTATCGTTCAACTCATCTGAGCTGACTGTTGTCGCGTTCTGATGTAATCCTACTTGTAAATGCGAAAGTTTATGAGGCTGGATGGATGAAAGTGTTAACCCTTCACGTAAAAACCACTGAAGAAATATATCTAATTAAGAAGAAATATATTTAATTAAGAAATATATCTTATTTCTAATTTCTCTCAACCCATCACGGTCCACTATTGAGCACGGGTGTCTTCTCTGAATGAGAAGGTCAAGGCCATAGTCCACCACGCTGGCCTAGTGCGGATTGGCAGACACACACCTTTGAGTTTTGCAAATTCTCCGGCATGCAGGTTTCCTCACGATGTTTTCCTTCACCGTTATGTGTGACATTTAAATGCTTAAAACGCACATAACTCCGAAAAGTCAAAGTGCGCGCCCTGGTACTCGAACCCAGACCCCCCGAGTAGGAGGCCGAATTCTTAACCACTAGGCTATCACCGCTTTACTTTCAAATGAAATGAAAATTTTCTTTTTCCTCTTGTATTTATTGTCACCTGTCTTTTATTCTCATCATCTCTTGGTTGACTGGTGGAGAATGTCAATATTAAAATCTTTTTTGTAAAATCTATTTTTAGTTAGTACTAATGTATAATAAAATTAAGTAATAAAGTATGTAAATGTATAATAAAATTAAGTAATAAATAAAATGAACGGATTTAGATGAACTGTGGCTCAGAGATAGATAACTGGAATAGCAGATCTACTTTATATCAACGTATCTACCATGAGGGCGAATCAATAGGAAGAAAGAGATATATGTATGTATATAATGAACAAGTTTTTTGTTATAACTAGTCTCCGCCCGTGGCTTCGACCGCACTTGCACGATGCACTTATTAAAAATAAATAAATATATATTCTGGCATTTTTGAAATTTTTGATCTGATGGGGATAAAACAGGAGTTTTGACAGGAGCTGAAAACAATTTCTCGCGGACGCGGTCAGTACAAATAATCTTTAAGTACTTATATGAATTTTTTAAACTTCTGCTTGTATAACAGTCGTCACGAATAACGCTTTGTTCATCTGTGCTCAAGAATCGTGACGCTTCCACCTATGTTTTGAAATCACATAGCTATATCGATATTGTTATAACTTTTGTACTATTATAGAGATTAGTCATTGAAATAACTTCTACGCGACCTAGGCCTCCATAATAGGACAGCAAAAAAAAATATGGCCGCTGTATAAATGAACCTGCTTCACTTCCATATAACCATAACTTAATGTTTAGAACAGGGGTCGGCAACCTTTTCTTATGTTAGGGCTACAAATATTATAAGATCTACAAATTACCAGCCAAAGACAAAGTCAATATTCATTTATTATTTAAAAGTATTTAAAAGTAAGTATTTAAAAGAGTCTGTATTTCCGTTCAGGTATTTTAGGCCATTACTATCTAAGACATCATCACCACTTACCATCAGGTAGAATCGTAGTCAAGCGCGTAGAGATTGGAGTCAATCATTAACTTATAATATGTAAAAAAATATATTATACCGATATTGGTGCGAGCAACATTTAATGATATAAACACAGTTTCTATTTTCAAATATACTTATTGTTCCTCTCATTTTAACGCCGTACCCAATGTTAAAAATATTTTTTTTCCCCATTGGTACAAAATTAAGTAAAACTCATAAAGCTAATGCGAGTTTTAAGGTACTTAAGATCACGTGATATTATGATCATCGCGCGGGCTTTACTGCAGTGGTTTATGGGCCGCATGAGGCCCGCGGGCCACAGGTTGGCAACCCCTGGTTTAAACATTACTATAAATAACGAGAATAATTTATTATCACTCTGTTATTGTTTTATGTCATGCTGAAAATTTTCCTTGTTATTATAGAGGTAGAATAATTCGTACTAAGCAACATTAGCTGGCATGTTGGTATAGTGGTTAATAGAACTGGCTGACCGGAGGTCTTGGATTCCATTCCCAGCCAGGGCAATAAGTTATGTGATTAAAGTTAAAAAAACATATTTTATCTACAAGTATTAAATAATAGAAAGTGGCCAAGTGCGAGTCGATCGCACGCACTCTTAAATGATTGTTTTATTGAACAATAAATAAATATTTTGACTCCAAACAAAGTGTTAGCGTGCACTACGGTGATCAGACAACTGATAAACATACACATATATTTTTAAATACATACTTATATAGATATTTCACACCCAGACACAACAAACATTCCTGCTCATAACAGAAATATTTGACCTGAGCGGGAATCGATCCCACAACCTTCGGTGTAACATGAACATCAATAACCACTAAACCAACCGGCCTGTCCATTGTTTTATTTGAATTTAATTATTTAACTATTTATTTTTATAAAAAAAGAAATCTCTATTCGTTTTACCCCCTAAAAACTTTTTCCTACCCGCGTTAGAAAAGCGTAGAGAGTAGGCTAGACAAACGGGTAGAAAACTGCCCAGAAGTGGGCCATTGTACTAAAAACCCCCACTAAATGTTTCTCCCAAATACAAGGAGCATTTAATGTATTCTCATAATCGGAGTGATATACTAATATGGTTCATGTATTTACATTAATTACTAATGACACTATCTGAGGGTATAAATATAAAATTATACCCGTTTATGATAATTACTTTTCTAATTACCTTCGGTGGTAGACATTCAAAACTGACAATGATGAAAAAAATGAGCGTCGTGCGGTTATTAAATTCCTCACAAATTATGGAAAAAGCCAAAAAAATATTCATGAAGAGATGGTTCCTGTTTACCAAGGATGTACGAGACTGTGGCTTCGAGGAAATTAACCACCCCCCTTACAGTCTAGATCTGGCTCCTGATGATTAGTATGTATTCTCAGATTTCAAGAAAGATCTTCGTGGAAAGTGATTTTGCGACGATGAAGAACTCCAGGCGATTAATGCGCATTTTGAAGAGAAGCCAGTAGAACATATTTTAAACTACGCCTTCGAAAAGTTAATACCTCGGTCTAATAAAGGTATTGAAATTCTAGGTTACGTTGAGAAATACATTGATTTTTCCCAAAAAATCTCGACTTTTCTTTCATACCGAGTATACATAGAACGCCCTTCGTATCTTCGATACACACAAGAATCAGTTAAAGGTTAACTTGAAACAATGTACAACAAACGAAGCTCATTCATCCATCCAGCCTTTACATGTCCACTGTATACATGTGCCTCTCCTCATTTAACTCTGATCTAACGCGTAACTCTGATCTGTCCTGAACCTTTCGAATAGCGTATTACTGCTGTCTTCTTCAGATTATGAGTCCACCTGATAAGGTGATGCCCTATACCCCTCCTATGGTCTCCATTCGAGGACCGGTCTTCCACGCACTCCCAAACACAAAGGACGTATCCCTACTACGTTCAGGGCGAGTATGAAATGGAAATTGCCAGAAATGGAAGTCTTACGGAAGTCATTCGCCCTATGGCCTTCTATCAAGGTTTGACATATCTATTAATCATTAACGCCTTAGTAATTAATTAAAATGATTTGGTGAAGGAGACATTAGAAAGGCCTTATACGGCTACAAACAACCCATGAGGCATGGCGATTTCGAAACTGAATTAAAAAGAGATTGTTTTCAACCAGCTGTGCCCTGCTGCATTCAATTAGTGAAAAAAATGCTTCGCTTGCCGAGTGGTCGCCAGTGTATTTGTTTTAAAATTAGAACATTAATGGATTTCAATGATATTCTTATAAGATACAGACAGGCCGGTTGGTCTAGTTGTTACCGAACCTGACTCCTACCCAGGTCAAACTTTTATATGACGAACAGGAATGTTTGTTCTGTGTGTAAATATCTATATAAGTATGTATAATCAGTTGTTTGATCACCATAGTACAAGCTAACGCTTAGTTTGGGTTCGGATGACCGTGTGTGAGTTGTCCAAAATTAAATACATACATATATGATAGTGTATGATATGAATTATTCTACTAATATTATAAATGCGAAAGTTTGTGAGGATGTGTGGTTTGATGTGTTTATTACTCCTTTACCCAAAAACGACTAAACCGATCTAGATTAAATTTGACACGGAGATAGTGTATAATCTGGATTAACACATAGGTTTCTTTTCAACCTACCTATCACGCGGAAGAAGCGTCTATTACTATTGAATTACAACACCTTTATAATTCTGTATTCATTTGATTTCTCACAATTAGCATGACACACCCAACATCGAAAGCTCATCTCATAATAACTGATATAACCCCAACACTACATAACACATAACTTAACGAAACAATAATTAAACTATAAATAAATATCGTACAATTTATAATATGAGTCATACGTGAAATAGGTATTTCACCTGAACAATAAAATCTTTGCACGCTTCACTTATTCCGTTAACAGATAATTATAAAACTATTCACTCGGATGACAACAGACATTTTGGAGGGAAAAAATGTAACTGAATTATCTATAAATATTTTTAAAGTAATTAGAATGTTTGACGTGGATTAGAATAGTGTTCATAGCCCGGCTTGTTTGAAAAGTTAAGCAAGAGCGGGCGCGGTCGGTAGGTGGATGGGTGACCGCTGGTTGACTCTACTAGAAGACCTTCATGCCGCTTCCAGAACTTGGGTTAGCCACTAAACCCTCCACCGTTTGGAGTAGCGTTAAATAATCCAGGATCTCAGCTACATATTTTTTTTTCAAATGATTACGTTCAAGCTAATTTATCGCACGTAATTTCATTTGGATGAGACGCACAACTTTATCTCTTACAAAAAAATCCCGACTGTTGCAGCTAATAGGGAAACAGTGTCCACGGTACCACGAGAAATATGGTACCACGCAATTTGTAGGCGGGTCAGCTGCTTTGAGTCAAACCTGTTGCCAAGCTAGTCTAATTTAGCAGTCATATGAAACTGTATGGTCTGATAACTCTCACAATGCCCAATTCCTCAGGACAATGTGACCGTTAAATTTTATTTAAATATGAATTATGCATCCATTATCTTCTATCTAAGTAACTCACAGTTATTTAGCATAAAAATAAGATTTCTTAAACGCAGTTATATAATATTCATAATATCCAGGATATTGTGCAGTTTAATATTTTTGTATGTTTATATATTATATTTATGTATTTGTTTAAAATTTATGTTTATTTATATAAACATATATTATATGCGGTATTTATTTATGTTTTATTTCAATATATATTTTGTATAAATAATTAATTAATATTATTAAAACACCTTTAGCAAAGGGGATATCTCCCGCCAGGCGCGCCATGCCTGGGGAGCGGCCGAGCTCCGATAGTTGTTAGTCGGAACTTGTATATGTATAGGCTAACGATACATAAAACTCCGCTAGCGTGATTCAGGTTTCTTCGTGACGTCATCGTATGACGTATTGTGCGATGTCACCACACACCTCCCATCAGCATTCTCCACATCCATCCAGGGTTGACTGGCGGACAATGCCATTAGAAAAAAACCAAAAACAAATCCTTATATCGCGTACGCTTTGGAAACAAAGCAAATGTGACAATAAAGCAAAGTGACGTACTTCAGTTTTATAGAGGACATCAATATCTTCGAATCCGCGATACCATATGTATGTCTCAATGTTACAGTTGTGTCGTAATAACTACTTTTATATGATAACTGGTTCTTCCGAAGCGACGCAACGGCTGGTTATTTTTATAGGAGCACTTATGCGGCGGCTTGCATCGAGAACGGTCGGAGTAAGTAAGAGCAGATGCTAGATTCAGGTTAGATGATTAACAGGTGATAACCATTGTTTTCAATGCTTCCGTGCCTAGGAGGGCACGTTTATTTATTGGACATCAGATATCAGTCGTTAGGCCTTTTTGGAGACCTTCAAATGGCATAAAAACTTCAGTTGTGTTGGCCCGTAACCCGTTCAATAATTTGCATTAGAGGAGAGTAGACCGTTGCTCAGTACAAGTCATCAATAGGTTGAAGCTGTTGTTACATGTAAGAAAGATATATTATTAACACGATCACGTTTGTCAACACGCGTTCTGTTACCGAATGAATTCGTGTACGTTATTAGGAATGTTCGGAGCCGAGCGTCAGGTTAATATTACAAGATGAGGTGATGACACAGCAGATATTGTGATGAATGTTGGGGATGCTGCACGACCGGCTGTCATAATAATCTTTGCTCCATGATTTATACTCTACACTCACTATTCTTTGTTTTCTCTGTATTAAGAAGAATAATGCTTGAAATCCACGTATTAATGCTAGTTGTAATGTTGTGTGTAAAACTAAGCTTGTTAGGAACAATACAATTATTTTTAGTTTTTTTAATTTTCATAACAGAAGTATATTAAAAATTGTATTATTCTTGGGAAAGTAATTGTTTTTAAGCCACTACCGTTTCAGAAATATGCCCAACTATAGGAGAAGGAAAGGAAAAGAATAAAAGGTTGGGTTATTTATTAAAATAAGGGATGATTTTTGTTATCAAACTTAATTTGTTCCGTACGGGACACCAAAGTTCACATCACTAGGATTTGATAATGAAGAGAGGTACTCAACAAAATACATTTTACTAATAAAATGTAAGTGCAATATAATAAACAAAGTGATAAATGTACTCTTATGTTAATTCTTAATATCTTTAAGTAAATGTACTCTTTAATTAATGACCAGTATAGTTTAATTGCACCTAATGTAGTTGACGACACAGCGGCAGTGGTTCGCATCCATTGCACTGAGGAGGAACGTACACCACGCAGCTCTCCGCACCGTGGCAGACATAGTGCTTGCACACTTCTAGAGTTGTGAGGCACGATCTGTACGCTGCGGACAATGTACACAGATATACATTCTACCAGGTATTAACTTTCAGGATATTTTTGGCATGTGTATACAAATCTGTCTAAATAAAAACTACTAAGTATTCGCTTCCCTTTACTTAGCTGGATTTTGGTGTTCGTATTAAGCTTTTCTGGAGTCTGAGCCGTGAATGAAAAATTTATAATAAAAATATTGTTTTACAAATATTACATTTTAACCAGTTGCAAGGACCAGGTGTCTATGACCCAGGTACTAGGAAGAAACCTGTGTTACTGGGTACCTCGCCCATCGGCCGAGACAAGTAAATACGATCTAACATTTTATGTGATAGAAATGAACTAATCAAGAAAAAAATTAAAAGTATACGTTTGTTTATGCAATGTATGTGTGTGTTGGTGTGTGTTTGTACGTGTGTGTGTTTATAGTATTTGATAACGAGTTTAATAAATATTTGTTTCCGTTTCCTCGTAGTTCAAGTTTAAAAGGGTGTCCCTTACAATATGTTGAACTGTCTTTGTTAGAAGTGGTTATTACTTAAGAGATATGCTTGACGGAAATCTAGAAAAATGTACAATATAAAAATTAATTACAAAATAAATAAATCAGCCTTTTTATAAATTACCTTCTTAAACATAAAATTTTGATAGCATATTATTATAATTAGCCTTTTTGTCCTATAAGTATATAACATAACGGACTTCTGTACCGGGAAGGCGTCAGAAATACCTATGGTATTAATACGATGGTGCCAACGCGTTGCTAATGTCCACGACGAGTTCATACTCCGTACGACTCGTCTCGTCTCTGCTTTGGACACAAAAAGGATGCAGGATCACGGATTTTTGAAAACTTGACTTGACCGCTAGTGTGAAAAAAAGTGGCCCCAGTTGTTATCGTTAGCTATCGTTAAGAAATGTCGAAGGCATTTGGGTGGCTTACAAACTTCCGACACTTGAGTTGTCCACCCCTGCAAACCACATTAAAGCGGCGTGGACTATGCATAGGCCTCCTCAATATGAAGAGAAACCCGTTCTCAGTTGTAAGGCATCAATGACTAAACAGGGACTGAAGCTGAAACACTCGCACACGGGGACCAGCAACTACAAAGTTAATTATTATAACTACAGAGTTATGCTAATTCGTTCGTCGCTGATGTGAGACAGTCGCCAAAAGACATGGTTATAAATGAATGGTTAAAAATGAACTAAGCTAAACTAAAACACTGGCCATGTTTCAGCTGAGGGCGAGAGAACCTTTTTTTTGGTCGAAAACCCGTTGGCCATGTCTTTGGTGTTTTCTACTCATAGCCACTGACCATTTACCATCATGTAGCTGCTTGTTTGTCGGCTATATAATAAAAAGTTATTATAATGAGATAAACGACATTATGAAATGATATGGTTTGCACTGAAAATCAGTAGTCGTGGTCCATCTTTGTTCTCCATTGTGGTCCATCTGTGTTGTTGACATATGCAATGTATATGATAGTGAGAAGAGAGACATACGAATATATGTTCTTACTGTCGATGCATTCTCCATTAAAACAACACCCGCCGCAGCACTGCTCGTCGTCTGCACACTAAACAGACAAACATATATATAATTATGTTATTGTATCTTTACCGAGCAAAGTTGCATTTACCGAGAGAGGTCACGACTTAGGGCTGTACCCAGCTATACTGCTAGTAATATTCTAAAGAGGAAATACTAGATTTTTTGTTTGAGGAAAATAGGCAACGAAACTACTTTCGCATTAAAATCCTGCATTATCCCTGATGAACGTAGCCTATAACATATTTTCAAAAACGTTAGGAGTCTGGATGAAAACTTTGATAATGTAACAAGGTTATTCGCCCGTCCCCCTTCCTCCATCAAAAAACCCGCCGTACGACAGATATGTATCGTTATGTCGTTTCGTTATGCCGAACGACGCGGTTTTCTCCGTCTTTTATTAGGCGTACCACAAGAGAATGGAATAACTTGCCTGCGTCGGTGTTCCCGTCTAAGTTCGATGTGCAAGTAGGCATTATATTAAAATACATATATTATACTAGCACAAATATGTTATATATAAATATAATTACGGTAACATTTAACTTGTGATTGTGACTATGTTATAAGAATGTTTAATGTATACTTCGATGGCGAATTAACTAAATAAATTAAATATATAGTAAAGATAGTAATAACAGGTTTATTGTGAAGACGACGCAGCCACAAACACCCGATCTATGAATCCCGCCGCTTTACATATTCTCAATTGTAAATGAAGTGTTTGCATTTTAAAGAGAGACATCTCGCGGCGACTGACTGTACTAGAGCTGGGGTACTTTACGATCATTTGCTTTCATTATTCTATTTTAATATTCTTTCTGCATATTTTCTTGAACAAACAAAAGCAAATAATGTTTATTGTTTATTTTATGGAGTTTAATAAATAACTGTGAATTATTGTGAAGCTTATATTGGGACTAAATCACAATAATTTGAGTTGGTATTGCTTTGTTTTGTACGACTTAAGAATGAGTGGATACTTTCATATTCCAATATTAGATACTTTATGATAAAAATATATAATGTAAGATGGTACTGTTCTTAAATTATATTTTAGTATTATCCTATGTTCGTTTGTAGGTGTGTATGTAGCTTTATTAATAAACAGTATTAAAAAAAATACGAGTAGCTTAGCCTAAATAAAGTATCACGAGGAATATACACAGCTGAAAGTTCCTTATAAAACTTTCAAAGACATGTGAAGTCTGCTAGTCCTTGGCCAGCGTGGGCAATGGCATATGTCCTTCACATGATGAGAGGCGCCCTGAGCCCAACTGTGGGACAATGGTCAATAGACAACGGGTTGCTATGATGATAAAATATATAACAGTAACTTCGTTAGAAACATTATAACTTGACATTAAGTTTTAAAGATTATGTTTTATTCCCGGGAATATGTTTCCAGAGTTGTCAGTAATATATTTTCCTTTGCCTGAATTTAGATAGTATGAAGTTACTCTCTTAAATCAATTTTTCTGACATTATCACGACTGCGCACGGAATTCATCGGTAACGGGCTGTGGTTTGGGAAAGAAATAGCAGATTGTGTCTTATCCATCTTAACTTTGTTTTCAACGTTTTCTTTATTATATCTTATATGATATTCAAACAGTATCTTTCTTTTTTTTATTTGACGTCCACAGTCATTGTAAAGTAGAGAAAGAAAAAATTAACGCAATTAGGTGAAGATGATTAAATTAAAATTGTGTGGAAGTATTAGAATTGACTAATAAATAAGGTATTAGATATGTATTGTGTTATGTATACTGTATTATTAATAAATAATCTGTATTATTAATACATTGGTAATAAATTATCATGGACACATACTTCGTTGTTGCAAATTCAAAACGTTATTTGGAAAATGCCTAATAGTTACATTCATTTATAGAAGGAGTATAATAAAACGTGATTTTTTTGTTACTATATTTCTTAGACTACAAAATTCAGGCTAGTAACAAAAAAAAAATTAAAGCAATTAAAAAAAAGTATATCAATATCTTTACCCGTTTCCCGCCAACTTTACAATCCTGCGCGCGCGAATTTAGAACGATACACGTGCACAACAGCGCCATCTTGATATCCATATTGTTGAATTAACAATAATATGTTTAATATCACTGCAGTAATAGACACTGAGCTACGATGACACTGTGCATGTCGTAGAGTAGAGTCAGCTGATGTTCAGGCGCTCGGTGTGACTGGAGGAGCACGCGGCCTCCGCCATTGTGACCGAGTTAGTTCAACTGCAGTCTGTGACAGCTAATACATTTGTTACGCTCATTACGTCATCACAGTTTTCAATATTATACACCTTTGTATTCGTGTATTTGTTTCCCAATGAAAACCTACACGTACCTACGTACAACTCATCGACGACGGAAAACAATATTGACGTTAATTCTTTAGAGTAACTGTTAACTAAATTATTCAAAGAAGTTATGTACTTATTGTGTTCCGACATCAATAATAAGTATCTTTGCGATACTTTCTTGTAACTATAGTAATGGAATAATGTTTCGTAAGAATTAAAATCGATCGTAATTAATAACAATAACGTAATAATTAAACAACAGCGGGCGCGGTCGGTAGGAGCAAGGTTGACGACTACTGGCATAAATTACAACAAGCTACCTTGTTTCGGAGACTCCTGGTTGTTGTCGTTAGATGGCTATCGTCAGGCCATATAGGTCTTCGGGTAGCAAAAAACTTCCGGCACTTGAGTTGGCCACCAATCCGCATTAGAACAGCTAGATGGAGTGTGATGTAGGCGTCCTCAGTATCTGTATAACGAAAGAGCTGTGTTCATTGACTCTGCATGCTGGCCTGCGACGGGTTGAATCTAAGAATTAAAATCTTATCACTCCACATACAGAGAACTTTATGAATACAGATCACACTGCTTAAAGTAATTAATGAGTAGTATTCGGAACAAATTAATGAAAGACTAATTTAATGAAAGACTCAAAACGACTGAATCATTTGCCAGCTAAATGAACCATTAAATTTTGGTGTTAATTTCATAATGAATTTCGCATTTCATAATTTCGTTAATATTGGGCAATATCAACTCGGTCCATTAATTACACAGTCCTGGAAATATCGTATTTTAATTTAGCCACCTGTTTTATACCACCAAATAATTGGGAGTATAATTGGATCATTTGCCAGTTTCAATTTTGTTTATTCTTTTATGTCACCTTGTATTATATTCCAGGGAATATTTTAATATTCAATTCACCAAATATTTTAATATAATGCCAAAGGATGGGTTATTGGCCACCGCTGTTAGAAGTTTTAAGGCCTCCCAAAGGCCTGCGACAAGGCACTTGTAACATTGAGATAAAATTTGTCTCTTTTTAATATAGACATACTAATCTTAATGAGTCAAGCCAAGGCATTTGATTCCCGCAAGACCTGGAAGAAAAAACATACTCAGCAACTAACAACCTTTCTTTGATTCGGGTAAAAAGGGACTTAAGGAAGGGAAATCTTGTACGAAGTAATTACGGGCAGAGTTCAGGAGCAGGCCAGGAAATAAAACAATTTTTAGCCGACTTCAAAAATAGGAGTTTCTAATTTCGGATGTATTTTTTTGTATGTTACTTCAGAACATTTTACAGAGTAGACCGATATTGAAATGTTTTGTTCGAAAGCACTAGCAATAACCATATTGTCAGGTGGTCCCATTTTGACGTGTGGTGATATCTGACGAGTACTTTTTGAGTGAATACGTATTTAAATACCAAGCGATTGCAAATGCCATGCCACGTAATGCAATGAAAATATTACGAAAAATGGCATGGCATTTGCAATCGCTTTAATATAAAAGAATAATATACTTATTTATTCTATATACTTATTTATTCATTGTTCAATCCAATAACTGTTCAAATCCATAGACTTTTGTGGACTATGTTGATGGGCCATTAAAAAATATTTTTACGTGACTTTAAACTTTTGTCTTTGATTTCTATTCATCATCATTGTAACCAGTAATTATCCCAGTACTGGGCTTGATTCTCCACTCAAAATGTAAGGGGTACAGGGCTCACCATGCTAGCTAAGTGCGGATTGGTGAACTTCACACACCTTCGAAAACTTTAAGTCTCTCAGGAGTTCAGACCTCACGATGTTTGCCTTCACCATAGCAAGTGAAAATCAACTTCTGATATGCATAACTTCGAAAGTTATAGCACTTGATCCCAGCACCTCCCGTTCGAAAGACCAACGTTCAAACCAGGCTATCACCGCTTTGTATTAACGTATGGTGAAAGCAAAAATTTTGTACCGAGATGTCAATAGATATTCTTGACATAATATACATATTACACTTCAAATCAAGAGTGAATAGGCTTTTGTTGTTAGTTACGATCCAGATCACATAACTGCTTGCTGTCAGGCGAGATAGTTTATTTTATTTTATTTTTACAAAATCCACAGCTCTTAAATAGTAAAAAAGACGTGACATATGGAAAAGGCAACATACAGCCAATTATGGATTTACAATTTATAATTATTGTTTTTTTTTTTTTTAGTTGACCACGAATTTATTGAATATACAAAACAACTGCGTTTTCAGGACAAATATAAATGAATTTATACTTCAAGACCTAAATTAATTACGGAAATATGATATATTTTGTATAAAGAAAACGCTTAAAATATTTTTGAAAAATCAGACGACATGTCTAATCGAATCTTACACATTCTGTGTGTTTATGCAATGTTTTATTGCATGATAAAAATGGTGGTACCACTATACGAGATATTGTTAAGCCTTGTATTGAATTGATAAAAATACTAAAGTACTATCAGTGAGTGGAAATACGAACGGCAAAATTTTCAACAACTTTTAACTGACTTCAAAAGCGCAGGACGTTCTTAACCAACTAATTTTAACCAACTTTAAAATTAGTTAATTTGTTAATCGAGTTAATTGTAGTTATAATCGAATGTAACTTCGATTGGTTTGTTATAGCAGCGGTCATATTTTTAATTATTTTATTTTTAAGTACTTAACATAGCATGCATATTTTTAACATTAGCTTGAACGAACTTTGAGCCAGCAAGAGATTAAAAGATACATATATTTGTACGATATTTAAGGTGTTATATAAAATTGAGATAACACTATTTCCGCGGCAGTCGCCCATACAATTTTGATAATTACATATATAAATTGAAACTAATAAACATTTTTGGTAATTTTTAATTATTAATTAATAAAAACATTAATTTAACAAAATACAATCATTGGACCTCTTATATTGTATTATCATACAGGTTAAGGATGCTCAACCTTTTTGACAGGCGGGCCTAATGGAGGGATTATAAATTTACTGCAGGCCACTAGTAATTCCTAGTTAATTACTCTCAGGAATAGAGTGATAAAAATTCTAAAAACATACATGCGTGGGCTATTTAAAATCCGTTCGCGGGCCACATCCTGGCCCGTGGGGCTGGCGTTAAGCAGCCTTGCTGTAGGTAATAGTTATGTATGGGTAGTATGTACATGTACATTAGTGTTTATTTTAAAATTGGATTTTCTTAATTGTACCTCTGTATTCCACAAAAAAATTATTTGATTTTTTTTTTTAAATAATATAGAATTGTATATGTATTACGTACCTTATATCCATAACAATTCTTATTTATACATCCGAAAGTAACTCTATCTGTCTGTCACGCATTCGCGGCCGAACCACTAAACCGATGGAATCCGACAATTGGTTCATAAATATTGGAGAAAAAACAGGCTACTTTTAATCACAAAATATTGCTTGAAGGGGTAAAAAGAGGGCTTGGGAGTTTATTTATATAGCTTACGAGAGCACCAGTGAATAACAAGATTTATTAAAAAAAATTAAAAACACAAGCTTTGACATGAAGATATTTACATTGTAATCGAACGGGAACACCGACACGGTCAATGTATTTCAGCCCTTCGCGGTGTGGGTTATAAAAGACGAGGTGGAGAATATACGAGTATATGTTACATAAAAATTATGTCTTACAGTAGACAGCGAGACGTCTTGGTGTTTGAGTACTGTTTTGCCGTAACTTTGATCCGTGCAAACGAATCAAAATATGGCCGGTTGGTCTAGTGGTTAGTGAACCTGGTCGGGAGTCGATGAACTGAAGGTCGTGGGTTCAATTCCCACTCAGGTCAAACTTTCCTGTGATGAGCAGGAATGTTTGTGTGTCTGGGTGTAAATGTTTATATAAGTAAGTATTTAACGACGCGACACACACGACACGAACACGACAGGCCGGTTGGTCTAGTGGTTAGTGAACCTGACTACTACACTGGAGGTCATGGGTTCGATTCCCACCCAAGTCAAACTTTTCTGTGATGAGCAGGAATGTTTGTTCGTTGTGTCTGGATGTGTAATAAAAATATTTATTTAAGTATGTATTTAAAAGTATATATGTATATTTATCAGTTACCTGATCACCATAGTACAAGCTGACGCTTAGTTTGGGCTCAGATGTCGTGTGTTAGTTGTCCAAAGACATTTATTTACAAATTTATTAACAAATCGTCAGCACCCACTTGAAATATTCGGTTACAGTAACTGCAAAGTCAATCTTACAACGTGAAATATTGGAACGAAAGATCCGTTTGAAGATACGCCAATATCCGAACTGCTGGACTGCTTCCAGCAGTAACTTTATCGCGGACTCGGTTCTATTTGGACCGATGTTCGATTAAATACAATAAAAGTATTACGACTTTATAAGATTTACGTATATAAGACCGAATCGAGTCTGTTTTTGGGTTCCGTAGTGAACTCGGTACTCAGTGATTGTAACCACAATAAAGAGGTAGAATGCATTGTTGAATTAGTTTTAAGGATGTTTAACCCTATTGGTACAGTTGCGATGGCCATTGTAGTTAAGGATGTCCAGGTGTGAAGGAAAACATTCTGAGGAAACCTGTATCCCTGAGAGAAGCTTGAAGATGTCGAAGGTCTGTGAAGTCTACAGCATTTCGTAAGCGTGGACTGTGGCCTGGACATTAAAATTTTGAGATGATCGCGAGCCCAATAGGGACAGGTATGTATCGCAATGATAATAGTGTCGATAGATGTATCTACAAAATGTCGTATCTTTGTTAAATCAAAAGGTGCACGGATTCATATCCGGAATTGTATCGGTTCATGCATGCGACCGTAATTTAGAAGGCTTTAAAAAAAATGTTTGTAATGATTTTCCGTTCTACTTAGAAAATATTTTTCCTACGGCGAATAATCGAGGTGACTTCATTGCAAAGTTGTTAGTTCTGCCCTAGCTAAGACACGTTTCTGTGGTTTCTTGAGCATAACTTTTTAATTGTTTGTATATTCAATTTTTATTAGAAGCTTTGCTTACGATCTTAACTTAGGTACAGTTTACAAAAATCAAGATTCTACTTTACTTTCCCATAGACTAAGGATTTATGAGATAATATTGTATTATTTCTGTTATTTTATTTTCAAAAAGTTCTTTTATTTACACTTTCTAATTCTTTTAGTTTAAAAGTTATTTGGTATGTATAGCCATGTAAATAGTGATGGAAAAGTAACTAGGACCTAACAGAGCACATTTGTGCTCAGAAGATTTGTGCTCATGTAACTCGGCAGGATAGTTTTAATCAGGTTAACTAACAAAAACAGAATTTAAAATGAAATTTATCTGGTCCTTGTCAATTAATTAATTTTTTTATATATTAATTAAAATTCACCAACGTTAGTTACATTTTTACAGACAATAGTAGACTGATTAAAATTAATTAAAAATTAATGCACTTACCAATTATAGGGGAATATCACATGCAAGAAGAAAATTAAAACTATAAAAAGATAAAAAAATGTCGCATTACTTTTTAATTTATTGCTGCATGTATGTTGCATTTTACTAAAAAGTATATAATATAGAGTTGTTAAAACAGAATAGTAACATTACAATAAAATTTATTATAAACTTAAGACAAGTCCCCAGTAAATTATATAAACCATTTGAAGCTATAAGAAGTAGTCAGATTCCAAGTTCATTACTTGGTTCTGTCACAGGGCTGTTTGCTCCCCGCTATATACTCTTACAGAATATTACCTGGAGAGAGAAGACTGCACGGTGCGTTTATACAGTTTTAAAATATTATTCTCCGTGATTGCACGAAGTTGAGAAAAAACAAAGCTTACTTTATCAACAAAGTCGTTTAAATAGGTTGAAAATTAGATGAATGTTTTTATAAAAATTCTTGATCATCTAATATTATAAAGATATAAAATATTTTATTTGATACAAAATATATATTTTTCTGGTATCGAAGTTTCTACCAGAGGAATAAAATTGGCTTAAAAACTATTCCAATCTGACGTAGCCGCGGGTAAAAGCTGTTTCACTGTACAGCTTAGTGCAGCCTTGTTAGAGCTGGAACAGACACCAAGCTGTATAAAACTTCTTAAACTTAAGTTAAGCGTTACTTAACTTACCACGTTAAGCGGTGTCTTAGATATTAACCGTGAAGCTGTGTCAGCTTGGAAAGGAACTTCTGATGCTTGAGTTGGCCTCTCTCCATCGATCTACATTAGAAAGAGGTGGTACTCGTAAAGTGCCTATTATAGCCTATACATCACCTCAGCACCTGCTTCAGGTCTCCGTAGTGTGAGGTGAAACTTCTACCCAGTAGTGGGCTAACAATGGGTGGAAGCCAAGTTTCCTAGGGTAATTTTAGGCTCCCCTATGACAATATTGTACTTTTTTACAAGCTTTTACTTAACTTACATTGTATGTTTGTACTGTATATTAGTATGTTTGTTTGTTACGGGTTAAATCTTGCAAGCTTAATTCAAACCCACTTCTTACACTACGGTGGTGAAATTTTGCATATGCTGCAGTTCCAATGACAAT
>DWJZ01001410.1:0-23603 GCA_018249125.1 Asbolis capucinus
TTGACGTTGGTATTCTAGAAAATATTACTTTTTCTGTCCACCCGGCTTCAAGAAGTGCTGTCATTATTGACGTTGGTATTCTAGAAAATATTACTTTTTCTGTCCACCCGGCTTCAAGAAGTGCTGTCATTATTGACGTTGGTGTAGAAGAAAATATTACTTTTTCTGTCCGCCCTGCTTCAAGAATTGCTGTTATTATTGACGTTGGTATTCAAGAAAATATTACTTTTTTTATCCGCCCTGCTTCAAGAAGTGCTGTTGGTTTTTCTGTTACCTTTTATTCTTAGGCAATCACCATTTTCCGTTATAACCCTTCAGGATATAAAGCCAGCGGTAAAATTGTTCTTGTCCGGCACCCGTTTGTACTGAAAAACAAAATCGAACTTTTTTAAAGGTCACACAATGACTTGTGTGAACTCTGTGACCGTGACACTAGTACCTATGACTAATGGTGCTTTAATAGCAGTTTTGATGTTATGATATAGATTTCTATATTCTTTATCTATAGTAATAATAAAACTGTACCGGGGTCAATTGTGTACATTAAGTATTTTTTTTTAGTTTGATGTAGGGAGGCTTTGTTATTAATATAGAGACCAAAACATTTTTTTTGGATTTATTGTCTGTTTGAGCTTCACGCAAAAACCACTGGACAGATTTAGACGAAACTCGGTATAGTCGTAGTTTAAAATCCGAGAACGGTTATAGGATATGTTTTATGCCAGGAAATGGCTTGGTTTCTGCAGGATAACAAGGTTTAAATTAGTATGGCAACTCCGAAAACAATGAACCAATTTAGATAAAGTTTTGCATGTTTATAGCTTATGTAAGGGCAACGGTTATAGTACACTTTTTATCTCAGAAAACTGTTTTTTCCCGAGGGATAATAGGTTTTTAATTAGTATGGTAACTCCGAAACCAATGGACCAATTTATATGAAATTTAGCATGTTTATAGCTTATGTAAGGACAACGGTTATAGGATACTTTTTATCTCACAAAACTGCTTTTTCCCGAGGGATAATAGGTTTAAATGTAGGGAGCACGGGATACGAGGGGTAGTATGGCAAAAACTACCGTCAACCCATCTTCCGAAGCGAAGCGAGGGCATTTTCTAGTAATATAATAGTTTGCTATAATATTAAACAGAGTACTGGAAGATTTAACCGCAGCTCTAACCAGTAACTGCCACTAATGAGGCGTGAAAGGTAGGTTACATTTTGATGTGATTGGAAAAAGCCTAAAATACTGACCTAAAACTACATCGCTCCAATTTTATCTAATTTCAATTTTTAAAAAGTATCCGCTCGTATCCGTTCGCGGCTTCGCTCGCATGGTGCGTTGATGGAAAGTGTTATTCCTGAATATAATCTATCTCTGTGCAAAATTTTATTAAAATCCGTTTAGTAGTTTCTGCGTTAAACAGTTACAAATATTCATTCATATTCATTCATGCTCACAAACAATGGCATCTGCTGTATTAGAGAGATTTATGTTAAAAATACTATACTATGTTTTAGATCAGCGGAGTCTCTCGATATGAATAGAAGTGCTACCAGATAGTGACTAACACAAATCATATGACCTGCTAGAACAAAGTAGCCTAGATGGCTGATCATAGTAACTCTGTCTTCTACATGAGGGCCACAGGTTCAATTCCCAGCCCGGACGAACATGGGACGCACATATATTTGTTCGTTAGGGATGTTGGTCCAGACGTGATGGGAAACTGCTCCTAAATTTGTAATCAATCTGTATTTATTAAACAGAGTATTTAAGTAACGGAGGAATGTATTTTCCGGAATACATTAGAGACTACGTCATTCCTCATATTCCATTGTACATAGTGGCAAAGCATCAAAATTAGTCTAGTAAAGTACTAGATCGGTTTTACCCATTACAAACAAAAGTCTTTCCTCCTTAAGTAGAAAAAAAAAACTTGTCAGGTGAACAGATTCGTACTATTCGTAGCTATTGCATTACGCCATTACATAAAGTTTATTTTGTAGCGTTAAATTAATAAAAAACATTCACTCCTTGCACATTAATGGCGCACTCACGAGAGCGTGGCGAACAGGCCGCGAAGACGAATGACACTAGGGTTGCCAACTGCTAGGAACACTATTATACTGTTTTTGATTAAATTATACATTTTACAGTTGAACAAAAAACGGTTTTTGTATAATTTGATAATTGCCCCCCAAAATGCATATCTAATACAATAATTAGTACAAGAAAAAAGAGAGCAAAAAATCTTTCCCAATATAAAAAATATATATTTTTGTTAAATACCACTGTTTATTTTCCTTTTCAAACTTACAAATACTTTATTTTTTGTAAAAAAAAGTTGGCAACCCTAAATACGACTTAAAACGCAATGAATAACATACTTCCACCTTAGTTGTAGTTTGTGATATCTGCAGTTAATGTATCTAAGACTTAGAAAGCTGAGCTAGACGGTTTAATAGATTCACGCCCACGTTATGTAGATTCGACGGCAAAAAATTGCAGAACAGACTATCTACTACTAAATAAGTGTAGACTAGCCCGAAAAAAACCATTTTAGTTAAGATGGTGTCAAAAATAATTTCGTAATATACCCTGGGTGTTTTAAAGTTAATCCAGGTCAACTCGCTAAGGTGAATTTATTACGTAAGTAGATTTCGGAGACCGACCTGATATGAAATCCTTACCGATATTATAAATGCGAAAGGTCTCTCTGTGATGTCGTTACGCTTAAATTCGCTAAATAACATATACTGGAAAGTAAGAAAAAAATAAGCTACTTTTTATAGTAAGAAAAGGCATGAAGTTGTTAGGGGGTGAAGGTTCGTCGACGTGGAGTCTAAAAACTACATTCTATCATAAATACATTGATGACTTAATGAAATAAAATAAAAAATTCGTTTCGTTTCGTTTTCAAATTTCGAGTCTCCCACAGGTAGTTGCAAGAAAAGACATTAATGAAAAAAAAGAAATTAATGTATTAAAATTATAATAGACTTGTAACAAATTTGTAGCCACTATTTTACATAAGAAAATATAGCTTTGTACAGTTACCGGCACAACTCAAAACTGTTTCTACTAAACTAACAAGAAGTAGAACAATTTTTTAACACGCAATCCTTGTATGTGGTAATGGCGACCTCTTTCGTGGATTCAAACGCTTTAATTGTACGAAAACGTCGCCTCTAGATTATAGCTCTACACAATTTTAAATATTCGATATAAATCTTGGATACAAGTAGGCGAAATGCTTGTCAATTTCGTTATACTTGTTTTAAACAAAGAACAGAAATACGGGTCATTTTGAATAATCTTTCTTCCCATTTATGGTTCAAGTCAAGAGCGAATAGGCTTTTACTAAGTTAGTGCGCTTCACCCATCACTGTCTACGTCGCCACTTACAACCTATTCTTCTTCTGTGACCTGTGAGCCTCGAGATAAAGGTATTGTCTGTTATCGTTCACGCCAAACGATAGTTCAAAAATGTTATGGAATATTTAATGCAGAAGACTATACCGTTTTACCGCAATAAACGTAATTCTCATACAATTTTGAAGTAGCGGTTGGCGTGAACGATAACAGAAAAGTCGTTTATTTAGGGAGGATGAAAAGGTCTGCCTTCCCTCAGCTGGTGTAATCATCAGCTCTGGTTACTTTACGAGTATGCTTCCCTTCTTTCCTCATCTTATACCTTGCAACAAGTGGTCTACTTTCTTCTTGGCAACATGATATACACCTGGTCTTTTTTACTTTAATGGCAGTGATAATTTGCCATTACGAATAGTAAATAGTCTGCTCGCTTGCTTGATTACAACCCAGTAAGTCAACCTAGTCATACACCCTGGAAGTTCTTGGCCGCCATACTATATTTCTCCATAAACTTCCTGAAAATTTGGATTTATTTTTAGCTAGCGTTGTTTAGCCCTCAGTCAGTTAGAAAGTATCGACTACGTAACCTAGTACCTCACATCTAATGCCACATGTTTCTGCCAAATCATAAGACCAATTCGGTTTATATTAGAAATATGTATGTGATTATATACACATGACACTACCTATAAACCAGTAGCAAATCGGAATTTTGAAATTGCTAGCACAGTGCATTATTTTTCTCGCTTTTGAAGATAATAAACTTTAAGAATGTTAATTCTTGTTGTTTTTATGCTATGATATGATATCTGATGATGATATGATATGATTTAACTTAAAGATAAACTGAAAATTATATAATTGTTAAAAAAATCTTGACTGTTTTTCAGCTACAAATGGGAATGTTATTTAGGAATCACCCTTTTAGGAAAATTATTTACATACGCGTTTCAGGGAGGCAGCACGCACGACTAATGTCTCTCCTAACATGCATATCGATAAAACTTGAAAACCCCTATCCAACGACGAAAAGGGGAATCTTTTACATTTTTTCCTTCGACTCCAGATTATTTCATTCCGTATCCGGATTTGTCATGATAGGGTTCTTGTTTCTCTGTACCTTTACCTAAGACCTGTTTAAAAATTCTGTTATCTTTCCAGAAGAAATGTCTCACCTTTACTTACCCTGGGGTTCCGGTGAGAGATATACAAATCGCTTACAGATCCGGAACCAGTTCGCAAGTTCTCTCGAATTACACAAACAATCATCCTACGATTATCAAGAACCAATACAACGCCAAAGAAGCCCCAGCTTGCCGCCTATACATAAAATAGACAATGACAAAACCGCCAAAGAAGATAACAGAAGGACCAAAGAAGTTATAAACCGAAACATCCCCAGTGCCAAGAGATTCGCTTTTTACGACGAAGACGGTGAAGGAGACACTTCTGGTTACGGAAGTGAAACCGTCAATCATATGAACATAAGAAATCAAGGAACTTTACAAACAAACATCCAAAATCCACTGGTGGCTTGGCAGCAACAAGAAAAGGATAATATGTAAGCATAAAATATATTTATATCAAGTATTGTATATTCAAAACCATTTAGGATTATTTATTGCACATTGCTAACGGCGGTAGATCAAATCAGTTCAAACACTTCTTTTGTTGAGTCACTTCCGTATTGGAAGTAAATAAATCGTTATTATGAATAGGATTAACTTCGTACATACAAAGGAAACTCCTCGACTAACTTATTGAAGCAAGATACAATAGCAGACTAGTGCTTTGATTAACATATTTGTGTTTATTTGTAGGGCGAAGCACCCTCGGAGCGATCGTCCTGGAGTTGAAGTTCCCTGGTCTGCGCGGAGCCCTACTGGCCCCATCGAGGAAGGACGCCCTCGGTGGGGTGACCGCGGCGTCGCTACTGGCAGACTGTGGGAGCCCACTGCACCCAGCGAAAGGCTGCCACAGGTAATTGCAAAGATTATTATTACATCAAACATTTTTTACTGTCACTTAAACAGTAAAATAGAAGTAAATGATACTAAACAACCATTCGAATTTAATTACATTAAAATTTTTTTTGTATTTGTGATTATTAGATGCATCATCAAAAGAAAGGAACTCCTTCATGGGTAGAAAGAGGTTTAAATATGATCGAAAACACAGCTGATATTCTAGTCATCGACCAAAGAAGTTCAACAAACTCAGGGTTGGACTGTGACAGGTCGTCTTACAATGGAAGTGATGAAGGGAGGTGAGTAACCTTAACGATCAAGCACGATTTTATTACTTTCATTTAATAATACATATTCATTCTGCGATGTACTTATACCACTTAATATTATTTACAGAACTTTTCTCAGGGGACAAAACGTACCCATCGAGCCAGAAATAAAGGCCCAACGGGAAAACAAACGTATGAAGGCTTTAGAACTACAGTCTGCAATATTAAGTCAACTAGAAGATCGAGAGAAACGTCGTCAAGAGGAAAAAGAAAAGAAATTAAGAGAAGAACGATTGGAAGAGTTGAGAATACAACGACAACAGGAAGAAGATAGATTAAAAGTAGAAGAGGAAAGAAGAAAAAATGAGGAAAAGCAAATACAAGAGACTCGAAGACTAGAGGCACTTAAAAGGGCTCTCGAAGATGCTGAGAAAAAAGCAAGATTAGAAAAAGAGAAAAGATTCATTTGTCATAAACAAACGTCAAATTTAAATGATTGTAAATCAAACGTTGAAGATAATTTTACCCAAGAAGTGTTACAACATAGTAGTCCTACGAAGGTAGTGAGCCCCACGAAAACAAGCAGAACATACGATGTACGTTCTGCAACGAGTATCAAAAAAGACAACATTTCTCAACAAACCACAGCATGTAATTCACCACGATCTTTAACGACAGGAAACCTAAATTTATTTATTCATAATGTGCCACCTCTTGCCTTAAACGAAAATCAGTTTAATATTGTCCCCATCGGAATTCATGGAAATGTAGAGGCATCATCTAGCAATGTACAATTAGCAGTCTTAGTTCCGCAAAATTTAAATAGTAGTTTATATAGTGTCTCTTTAAACTCACTAAATAATGTGAACGACATCAATGACACAGGAAGAGTCTTAACACCGCGGAAATACCGCACTTTACGAACAAAAGATGCGTCGACTCAAACAGATTTGCATTTATATAGGATGACAGCAGATAAAATAATTGAAACAGATGAAGTGGCAAGAGAAACAGACATCGACTACCAAAACATTGATGAAAATGCTCCCCAAGATAGTCATCGTAATAGTTTGAAAAAAGATAGACGAATGCGTTCAGAAGAAAGATACAAAAAAGATATAGAAAATCGACCAAAATGGGGCGCTAATCGACCTGCAGCTCAGTATAAAAAGCAAAGCGAGAAAGACCCATTCTATACACAAAAACGAAAACTGCGACAAAAACATCGAGCACAAGTTAGACAGTATTTGTCCCAATCGAGTGAGGACAGTCGATCTCCTAGTCCTCCGACCCAATCCGAAAAAACGATCGAATCTAATATTAAGCAACGAAACTCTCTTAGCCAATCTTATTGGAGACATAAAAGAGCTAGTCAAGACTACACCAGGTCCAATAATAATAGTATAAATAACAGTAACAACGGAGAACTTACTAACAATAATATAGCTGAGTTTACATCTTTAGGACAAATAATAAACAATGAAAAAACAGAACAAAAGAAGTCACCGAAAATGTCACCTACTAAAAGAATTACCCTCTCACAAAAATTCATCAATGACAAATATGGAAGTAGAAAATTATGGATGGATGACGTAACCGAGAGGAATAATAACATTTCAAGCGACATAGATACTGTTAGGAAAACCATTCCTAATTGAGTCAAAATTATAAAATGACACAATATGACTTAATTTTTACGGTTTTTTGTTAATACATTAATGTAGTGTGAACAATTTTGACTTAGTATAATGCTTTAGAAGTGGCACCATTGTAGTTTAATGTATTAAATTAAGTTACCTACTTACTATTGATCTAACCGTTCCTAGGAAATGGGACAGATGTTAAATCAATAGCATGAATCCAATCCTGCATTTCTCTATAGATTTACGTTTGGTGAAGCAATGTCTAAGCTAGATGATTTGTTTGATAAAAAGAAAGATGAAGCTCCTATGTTGGATTTGTCTAAAACAGTGATAAACACTGCAGAAGACTACAGGGCTGTATTGGACAAAGTGCCAGATTTTAAAACTCGGCCTGAAAAGGTGAGTAATAATTTACTTTTTTAACATCATTATAGTACCTGTATAATATATGCAGCACACTCGCCCGCGTAGTTAGTTAATTAATTAAATCCAATCCTTTTATAATTAGATCAAATTCCGAATCACGCGTCACGAAATTTCTAGCGCTTATTTGAACATTAAACATGAACATTGAAATGAAAGAACTTTATGTGTATCTAGTTCTTCATGATCACATTTATAATAATTGTTTAATAGTATAACTAAACACCACAGATAGGTAGTTAAAAATTATTTTATATACCACAATTTCAAACTAAATGTCTCGTCAAACCAATGCTGCGTTTTGATGTGAAGAAGGACAAACTGATGACAAATACTTTAGCATTTTTCTCTCGTAGTAGGGAATACCATGACTATATCTAAATTAAAATATTGGAAAATAATTATCAGGTGAGAGCAGAAGATATCAAAATAAAAGACAAAGCGGAGGATCATAAGACAAAAACATCGCGTAAGGAACTCCGCAGCTATGAGAAGTTGGGCACGAGAGGCTATGAAGAGAAGCATTTTACCTTCATGGATCCCATACCAGTAGAAATGAGAGGACTGAAGTTCGAAGAGTTATGTGCAGTGCCAATCGAATGGCGAATGCTAACGTCGATAAGACCGAAGTCGAAGCTAGATGAAGAATATTTTAATCGGTGCGTAAATCAAGAAATAACACAGCTTTACTCTCTCCTGTTGACTGAGGATGTCTAAAATATAGGCACGCTGCTCCAATGCGGATTGGTGCAGAAGTTAGTGGCCAATCTAAGTGCCGCAAATTTTTCTGTCACCCGAACACCCCTGACAAGGCAAAGGATTCTATGGCAGGCCTTGTAAAACCTTTATAATAGTAACTGTACAGAATGCGGGGCATTTAAGTTAGTTTTATTTAAAATAGTAATAATTTAGTTAGGTGGACTAACGAATAAACTTAATCGAAAATTACACCGGCGAACGTACATTTTATTCAAATAAAACTTTGCCAGTGTTTAATGCCTGAAGTCTGGAACCAGGTACTCGTGCCATCCGAAAGTGCTCATGGAATTGTCACTAGTCATCCATTCTTTTTTACACGTTGTTTAACTTTGCCAGCAATTGATACAAATCGCTCGGTTAGGAACCTAAAACATAATTCTAACGCCTTCTTAAATAATAAAACATATTCATATTGCACATCATGACGTTTTAAATCTAAAAAGTCTGAATGTTTTGAGAAATTTAGATTTTTACTTGGAACAAAATTATGTTCTTTAATTTTAAAAATATAAAACATATTTTTATGCCAATGACTGTTTCTGACTTCTTAATTGATTGAGAGGTCCAGAGGTGTCAGGTTCGATGCCCACACGTAACAGTAATTTGACAGATGAATGTTAAAGTTTTAAGTTTAAGAATGTTATTTGTGCTATGCCTAACATCGCCACACGGAGAATCTTAATACGTGAGTATGCTTGCGTCTTACTTTTTTTTAGGTTGATAGAGCTAGGCAAGTCTGAATTAAAAACGAAGGCGAGGGAGAAACGGGAGCTCGTCAAGAACAATATGGTCAGAAAAACAAAAAACCGGTCAGGCGTCACCGAGACGAGGATCGTTTCATGTTCAGAATGCGGAGAGGAATATTGCAACGGTAAATATTACATTTTTATAACTGTTATTTTCATCGCGTAGCGAGTTGTCGATAAGTTTCACATAGTCAGTCCAGAAAAAATCAAGACTAGCACATAATTTATAATCTACTAATTTTCACCTACAGCTTCGCCCGCGTGGGCTTAAAATAGCCTATGTGTTATTCCCGAATATAATATCAATCTGTGTACGAAAAATCATTGCGATCCGTTCAGTAGTTTTTGTGCAAAAGATTAATTCTTACACACTTCCGCATTTATACTCGTACTATAAGTAGAAAAAGTAGAAAGCAAGGTACAATATGGTTTTATATAATATCCAATTCTACTGAGGAGTTCTCGCATTATATCTATTTTATTTAGTTACGTAACTGTCCGTGTTCCAGGCAAAATGTGCACCATTACAAACTACGATATGTTCGCGCGTTTGAAACTGGAAGTGGAGACGAAAGCGCCGCGTCAGCAGGCGATGCCGACGACTGTTGGCAAGCTGCGGCGCCCGAGACGACGCGCGCGCCGTAAGCCGCGCAGCAAGAGCGCCGCACCGCCCTCGCCGCGGAAAAGAACCAACAACGCTGCCAAGAGCGATTCTGAACTATAACACGAATTTTCCTGCGAGTATAGTCCATTTTTCACATATTATATGTTAATGCTTATCTATAATACGAAAAGAAATTAACAAAGGAAGCAGTACATTTCTGAAGCAACTAAAATCAATAACGATACGAACTGACCTGACACACGACATTCCGCTTCAGGACGGTTTATAGAAGAAAAATGGGATGGATGACGACTGAAAGACAGGAGAGAGAGAAAAAAAGTGGATTACTGTTTCAGGGCACCTTCAACTGTGACGCGCTCCGCCGCTAGAGCGGTGTGAACAAAACGTATTTTTTTATTATTTAAATTCTTCAATTTTCGTATCCGTAGGTTTACTTTGTGGCATCCTTTCCGCCCTAACCTTTCAGATTTTATAATTAGACAATACAGCTGGATAAATCAATAATAGCTCACGATAATGTTCACGACGTAAGTGTTAGAAATGAATGTTAAATTAAATGAGCCTTTTAACACATTACAATCATGCTTGTTATAAACACGTTACGTATTAAATATGATACGTTACATTATTCATTTCTTTACTAAGATTTTTTTAATCTGTAACTGGAGGTATAAACGGGAGATTCCATCAACAGTAAATTAAAAAAAATTGTTCGCTTAAGAGTTGTAACCACAAATCTCAAAAACGGCTTAACCGATTTGGGTAGGGTTTTTGTATATGTATTAGAGCTGGTCACAAATAACAAATTATGTAAATAAAAAAAAATCGTCTAAGGTCCTTTGGTATAACTTAAAATAGTTATATAACATAAATACACCACATTCCTGTAGTACATACTAGTTATAAAATATATCAAGGATGCCTTGATATGATGATTGAGATGCTCAACCTTTTTTAAAGTCGGTCCACACTGAGGGATGATAAATTTACTACAGACCACTAGTAATTCCCAGTTAATTACTCACAGGACTTCCGTAGTAAGACAGTTCTAAAAAATTGTCGCGCGGGCCACAAAATCCGTTCGCGGGCCAGGTGTTACGCAGCCTTGTAATGTATATTATTTCTATGTATGTACATCTAGTCGACAATTATAACATAAGTACGTTTGTAATAAATTTTACTGTAATAACGAATCTCGTAGACATTTTGTACTGTTAGGTAATCTTTATATGAATAAACATTTTTATTAACATTGTGTTTTATTAACATTGTATGAATGAATGGTGATCTGCTGCTAAGTTATGTGCGTATTACATTACACTTGCTTCGGTGAAGGAAAATAGCAAACCTGCACTCCGGAGTTCTCTATAAAGTTGTCAATACTGTCTACCAATGTGTACTTCTTGGCCAGCGAGGTGGACTATGGTCCCCCTCACTAAGACGCTCAGCAGTGGGCATATGGACTTCAATAATAATAACTACAGGATCAAGGTAGGCGATAAAGTGAAATAAGAAAAACCGTTCAATATCACTCTTTAATGATTTTAAAAAAATATTTATATTACACATTCATCAATTAGAACCTATGAAACAATAACATTTCAAGATAATATTCCGTGCAGCACCAGGAACCATGGAGTACCACGGTGCCCCAGCAAAACACGACACTATACTAGTTAATGAATATTAAGCCGAAAAATATTTTTTACTTCTAAAGTACTGATACGAAAAATATATTATATTACGATAACACTTAAAATTCCACTAGACTGCATCAAGGAAACATAAAAACTAAGTACCAATTTAATAAATAAGTATGAAACGATATTGTTTTAAAAACAAAATCGTATATAAACTTACTAAGAAACAACAATGTAGAGTCTGTTTTTTTCATCTTGCACTGTTTTCTAAACAAATCACGATCTAAGTCGGTGATTCCCAAATGTCTAGTGGACATTACAACTTATTGGAGGACTTCGATGAAGACTTATCTAAAAACATTGACTTGTTTTGGGAATTTCGTGGGGATCCACATACTAGAATTTTTTTTTAAATGTCTACGAGAAAGTTTGAGAACCTCTGGTCTGAATTAATAAGTTCCTAATACGTTACACGTATGTAGTTGTTATTAAGAAATCTATAATGTTGTTAAAATTCCAATCCTATATTTTATCTACATTTAGTCTCACAAACTGAATAAAACAGACTATACAGCAAGTTGACATTTAAGGTTATGTCAAAATAAAAAAAACAGACTATAAAGTATTAAAGATACGTACAGAGGTCGCAAGCAGCTCAACCTCATTAAATATTCTACTATTGCTACAAGCGCTACAACCGACTCCCTGTAAGTATCGAATACAACATTAAGGGTCAAGATGTTTGCTCAAAGGCTGAATTCACTGGTAATAATATTAAAAAACTAAAATTTTACAATTCAATTATTCATGTCCCATTTATCAAAGATAAAGAAAAATATCATTGAAATTTAATGAGTATAACTACATTATTTTTTAAAATAATCGTAATTTTAATTCTTAACCTACTTATTAAACTGAAATCTTTGCGTAACAAAGAATATCGTGAAGTTCAAATTTAGAATATGAGTTTTTAAACATTGATTACACTTACAACTAGGTTCAAAATAGGAATCTGCAATAAGACATCAATGTTTTAGAGCTGGTTACATTGTCATAACAATTACTAAATCACCCAATTAACAGATATGTGTCACAGAAAGTTTAATTCAAACAGCCACAGATAAATAAGCAATTTTCATGTTAAGAAACTACATCGTTTGTGTACGGACGGAAAAAATCCACATACTCTTCTACACAGAACGAGTATAACGAGACAACAGTATCTGCGAAATAAATAGGACACTAGGACACAACACAAAATATCTACTAAGAGCTAAATCACATAAATAATGTTAACGGCATATAAATCTTAAAAATATTGTTTTTTTTTCTAAGTACTATTGCTATAACATAAGAATGCTATTTCAGATAAATGGTTGATGCAATATAATGGTTTATAGTTCAGGAAATACCATAAAAAGTAACAGAGCAACAGCACACATTTTTTCGTTAAAACCTTAAGATTATAATTTGTACCAATTTAATTATAGAATAGGTAACATGCAGTATTAACGGGTACATTGGCTGACACCCTTATTTACCAGAAGGTTTGGTCCAAAACGACGATTTATAAATTCAAACACGGAAAGATTTTGAAAAAGGGACGATGGATTTTACTGATAGGGATCTGAAGATTGAAGTAATCCGTTAGAAATTATAGAAAAATACTCAAAAATGGAATGAATGTAGGCGAATTACTTATCTCTACAAGCACCAGAAGATTTTGAGAGTTAGTAAGAGAGTAAGGATTCTTAACTACTATTATGTTCTACATCAGATTACAGACTTACAAACATTTACAACTATCCGGCAAGATGGTACTCCTCTATAAAGCAGTACCAACCTCGGACACTGCAGGTATATCACGTCAACAATATAATAGTATGTAACGCCGAAAAATATTGCAGATTCCAAAATATGTTTTATAATAAAAATATAATGACTCTTTTGAAACAAAAACAAAACCTAGTATTATGCAATAATGAAAACAATGATTAAATTATTATGCAAAAAAACAAGTCATAACATAAAATATGAAACTAAAACATGGACGTAAGTAAATTGAATGTGTACGAACAATAATTGTAATAAAAACTTAATTTTAACATGTTCATACCTTATAAAACTACAGCCTGTATGTAACACTTGTCTACCACATTATTGTTACATAATATTTATTCAATTGTTACAATCTCAGGGATACATTTTACCTCATTACGTCCATCAAATATTGTTAAATATTGTTGGATGAATAAACCTTTTTTCAATCAACTTTTTCTTGTAATTAGGACCATTGAACTACTAAGATCCTCCTTACCCGTGTCTAGAAAGTGGTAATTACATGTTCTTGAAACTAAGAAAACAAAATCAAGTAAAAAAACTGTTAATAATTATTGATTTAACTAATTTCTTTAATTTGTCAACTTTTTCTAGCTAGTGACACACTAGTTCATCTTAATTAAGTTCTTGACATACTTAATTTCTTTAACAATTTGATTAGTAGTAATATTGGTTAGTCTTTGGACATAGACAAAAAAAGGGCCATAAACAATTTTTAACATTTAATATATAGTAACTTTGGGAACCATTGTTGAAGAAGATAATTGCAATTTTAAAAGTTTCACGCCTAAAATATAATGTTATGTCATTAACATAAAAAGGTTGTTATATAGTAATGTGTTAGATGTAGGTGTAGTTTTACAACAGGTGTGAATGTCATTGAGCTAACAACGGGGTTGTGCCCCATCGGACCCTGTTTGTATCACTCACCTTCACTGATCCTTACGGGCTTTCTTTTTGCTCTTCTTAGTAATTTTGGCATCCGTCCATGTATCTGTGGTAAAAATAATACTAAATCAAGGTGTTCAAAAAAATCACATTTAAGGATAAACAAATTGTAGTTTTTATTGCCATTGGTTAATAGAAAAGTTCTAGCTATAATTTTAAACAGAAAAAAACATTTTTTGCAATAATTGCATTGCAATTTCAAATGATATAACTGAATTTGTTTTTGACACAATTATAAATATTTTTTGACATTGCGTACAATCCTACCTAATGGTAACATACTATCTTAATGACTAATCTATCAAAATGATGTGAATCAAGTTTATAATTACATCCTATGGGAGAGAAATTATGTAATTCCTGGTAGACATTGAACAAAACTTACCTCCAAGTTCATCAAACTCGGCAGTGACTTGCTTGTCATCTTTTTTTTCGGAATCGGAGGACTCTCTCTCCTCAACTTTGACTGCATTCTTTGCTACTGCTGTAGTCTGGAATTAGAAAAAAAACCTAAATTTAATACAATATCTATCTCTATACAAAAGAGCATCAAAAAATTGTTATTCGCACAACTTTCTCAAAAAGAGTTAAGCAGATTCAGTATTTTGTATTTTTTATATTTATATCTGTCAAGAACCTCTAAATTGAAACAAAAAAAAATAGTTTACTTGTAATTTTGTTGTCAATAATTTAACTTAAAAACCTAAGTCTACAGTGCATAGTTTACTGGGCTTCCCTAGTGATCTGTTGTGTTTTAAATTTTTTAATTATATTTTACGAAACTCTAATGATTTAGGTTGTCTACACCACTGTAACAATTATTGCCATCTTTAACAATAATATCATATCAGTATAAATTGGTCAAATCATTAATTAATTCAACTAAACATTCCTTAAAAATCACTCAAACCGTTGGTGAAATCATTTGAATACTGATTGACTTGTTAGATATAATATAAATATAATATAACATGTACAGAGAGATAGGCAGATGCTATTTAAGACAACTAATGCTTTTTTTTTTATCAAAAATGTGTTAGAAAGTAGTGTTGTGCGTCTGTGAAGTATATAAATGACAAATGTTTTCTAAAATACTCTAAAATGTAATCATATTACCTCACTAGCCTTCTTCTTTTGTTTCTCCTTGTTCTCAATTTTCTTATTGCTCCTGAGATCCTTCACGTCATTTGCCTCCTCTTCTGCATTACTCTCCACTTCCACATTCTGTAGGCCTTGGTCACGACGTTCCGCCTGAATAAAAACAAAATTTACATAATTATTTTCCATCAATTTTCTTCGTAAGACCAGTTCTTCCCATACATCGAATTAACTATCGGTCAGTAAATTTTTATAATAAATATTACTATTATACTCAGGGGAGCATTAATCAAGTGACACGAAAATCCAGCATCGGATAGTGGACTTTACCTTAGTTAGTAACCTGGCCTCCTAGCATAAAGTTCTGGGCTTGATGCCTGGACATCTAAATCTGGGAAATTAATAACTATAATACATCTGTTATTGGCCTATTAAGATCTTTAATATTTACAATTGGACTCAGTTGTATGTAGTAGATACGTAGAATTGTAATCCTTGCATGAGAATGTGTCTAGTGGCATATTATTGTTATACCTCTTTGAGCACCCGCTGGACTTCTTCAATCTGAGCTTGGAGTGCTCTGGCATCATCTTCGTTCACACTAGGACCAGTCTGCACTATTTTAATAGGCTCCACTTTTACTTCCTCCACATAGTTTCCAGCACCGGCTTCTACATCAGCATCCTTTCCTTTCTTCTTGTTCTTTTTAACAGGACTCTCCTTCTTGTCCTTCTCATTAGCACCTTTTTTCTCCTTCTCATCAGCACCCTTCACTTTTTTCTTCTCACTTTTCTTTGGCACCTCTTGCCATATGCCATCATCGAAGTCAGCTGGTTTCTCTACATCTGCCACTGGCTTGCTTTTCTTTCCCTTCTTATTGTCCACTGGCGATTCTTTCTTCACTACTTTTGGCTCAACTTTCTCTTTCGGTTTCACCTTTTCTTCTTCCTTAGGTTTTTCTTCCTTCTTCTCCTTGACTGGAGATTTCTTGGAGCTATCAGACTTCGCCTTAGCATCGTCGCTCACGGTGCGATTCGGCGAAGGCTTCTAAAATAAATAAAATATAAACGTGTAATGATTCCGATAACATAACTTAATGGCAAAAGGTTAAAAATAAAACGAGCACACATCTAGTCCAAGCGACCCGGCAAGGGAACATATTGAAACTCACCTTCTCCTTGGGTTTCTTTTTTTTGCTCGAAGACTTCTTCTCGTCCAACACTAAGGACAGCTTGTCGAATTGCGGTTGTTCCGCGGAATGGAAACCGAACATAAATACGAGTGCCGCGCATAATAAAACAACCGCTACCGCTGCGGCAGGAAACAGAAACTGTGTATTAGACACCTGCCTTAAAAGCTCCATCTTAAATAATAATTTTGGAATAGTTTTAAATTTAAAGTTCACATAAAAAGGTATCGATAAGGTATGATAATGTCGAATATATTAATTCCTCGGTGATAAAAGCAGACACGGTGACATGATGACGCGGCTGTGACGTGCCAAAAATTGCAATGTATTGAGTTGCCAGATACACGAAAATATAAATTATTTATTGACATTAAATGTTTACACCATAGCATGACTGTATAATTTTCAATTATCACATTATTTAACACTGGTATTAGCTCAAATGTTTTACAATTACAACTGTAGTTGAAACGCTTTTAACTCGGCGTTTTGCATAAAACGAATTAAATAATAAATAAATAAAGTAATAGCGGTGGGAAAATGGATGACCACTAAGTAAATTTTTTTCGTTTGTGGCCTTGCTTCAAAAAGCACGTTAACCCGTCGATTATTATTATTAATTAGGGGTCATTAAGTGGATTTAAAGGCCTTTGAGTGTCATAGAAACTTTCGAGCCTTAGGTTGACAAACTATCCCTTCACCAGACCATCCTGGAATAACGTGATGGTCTCCCTAGGCACGCGGAGAGATCCGAACTTAATGGTGAGCCATTAATCGGTTAAAACCAATACCTGTAATTCACCGTAGCTTTGCTACACCTGGATACATTCGCACTATCCGTTATCTTTATTTTAATCTATAACGTAACATATTATATAAAAATAAACATATACTAACAGCTTGGAGCTTTTCAGACAATGTTGACAAAGCACTTATCATTTACTTTCGATACATCGCAAATATTAGATCAATTCGATTCCATTTTACAAATTGGCAACTTTTAGTTAATTTTATTATCTATGATGCAATACTAAATCTATGGTTCATTATGATAAATAATTATAGTCTGTAATACAAAGTTGTAGTCTATAGTTTATTCCGCTGTCAAATTTATGACAACTTGTTAATTATTATCCTAGGATTTCTAGGTTATGTGTCGCTTCGAATTGTTGAAATGTGTGTATTATCAATAACATTATCGTTATCCTAATCCTATCATAATACAATATAATTTTTAGTACTACATTATTATGGGTGGAAAGAAGAAAAAGAGCAAAGGTTTGAAAACTAAGCCACACAATGATAACGAGTTAGCAACAGAAGATAATACTACGGAAAATGAACTAAATATTACCAATACTGACAATTTAAATTTCACTTCGGAAAATTCAGAACACACATCAAAAAGACACGCTGAAGATGACAATGACTCGGAACCTGAAGTTAAACGTAAAAAGAAAAAGAAGAAACAAATAGTACCAGAAGAGTCCACTGGAAAAAAGAATAAAAAATCAATTCGTCAAATGAAAAGAGAGAAGCATGCTGAACGGCTAGCTGAAGCTGAGGCAGTAGCAAAGGACCAGCTAAAGTCACAGTGCATCAGCTACTTATCACAGTGGAAACATGATCGCCAAAACTGGAAATTCATGAAGGCGAAGCAAGTATGGCTGTATAAGAACAAATTTTCACAACTTCTTGTACCAGACTCATCCTGGCCAGTATTATTGGAATACTTCGAATCGGCCAAAGGAAACATTCGAAATATGCTGTTAGCCGATGCAAATAAAATAATTAAACAAATGGACGACTGGACAGAATCACAAGAAAAAACTCAACCTGAGGAAGAAACTGAAAATGAAAATTCTCCAGTAAAACCTGATGACATAATTTATAGGAGGGCTAGGAGTTTAATACAATGTTTACAGGAATAAATATATATTTTTTTTTAATGTTTATTTTTAACTACATAATGGTAACAACATTAACAATTTATAATGTATTGTTAATCAATACTGTTTTCAAGCCTTTACTTCCGCCTTTGATTCTTCAGCAGTGAACTGCTCAATCCACTTGCGTAGTTTATCAGTGTCTTGTAGCCCCACCAAGCGCTGTTGCACTTTTCCATTTTTAATGGCCACCAATACAGGCACAGAGCTCACCTCATAGTCCAGAGCTAAGTCTGTCTGCTCGTCAATATCTACCTTTGCAAGTACAACTTTGCCTTTGTTTTCAGATATTATTGACTCCAAACGGGGTGTTAATAGTCGGCATGGGTTACACCATCTATAAGATAAAGTGAACTTAGTCAAACTTTAGAAATTACATAAAATAATAAAAAATACAGCTGCAAGAGGAAAATGGTGATGCAATATAACACAATTGTGTTAAAGCTGTCTCTCTTACCCAAATTTAAGGTCAGGAAAAACTGCTATTAATAAAAAAATAAATTAACTCACGTTGCGAAGAAATCAACAACCACTGGAACTTTGCTGTTGATAACTTTATCTTTAAAGTCATCAGTACTTTGTATTTTAACTATATCATTCCTCACATACGTTGTACAGATGTTTCTGAAGTATGCTGGCCCTTTAGTAATAAAATACGAACGGAAGAACAAATTGGTGCCGTTTCTAGCCAACATTTTAATATTATTCCTTTTGTTCAACTTCTCTTTAAGAAAATTCGCATCAAAATTTTCCTAACATTGTCATTCTCACTTCACTACCGTCAGACATCAGGTTGATGTCACTATGTCACGCCTGACATTTATGTGCCAATCTAATTGTACCAAAAAGAATAAATCAAGTATTTTCATAACTCGGTGTTTCTTTATGTTCATAAAAAAGAGATATTTCTTTCAACCACAGCTTTCAACAAAGAACGCTAACTGTAAATATCATACGGTTACGTTAGAACAATATTTTATTCTACACTTAGAATTCACACCATGAAATAGATCGACGACCATAAACTAAAAATTATTGATTGGTATGTCCGTAGTCTGTGTATTAACGCATAAACATCTATGATAGATACCGCTAGTCTATGGTCATTGGTGTCACCAAACATCCGTAGACAATGGACCTGTGCTATATCTATTCCGTAGATAGAGAAAACTATAGACTAATTCGTAGATAGAGAAGAGAATAGACTTCTAGTGAGCGTGGCCAGTTTGAGATAGCGATATTGCATACAGCAACTATATATACTTCAGTATTGCCAGTAAACTTATTTTTACCCTAAACTGTTGTAAGTCATGAAATGTTCAGAATAACACAAGAGAAGACTAAAGTTTGCCATCAGTATAATTTTATTTTGTATTCAGAATATATATATTGTATGTATTTCGAAAACATTTTCTAGTATTGGAAAAGAAAAGATGTAAACGAGTAGTTGAAGAATTAATAGCTAGCTATGCGAATTCATCCGAATGGAATTTAACGAAAACGTTATTGTTAAGTTCGCTGATTTTAAGTAATATTTTATATTTTTTAAATAAATCTAAATTACTCCTTCAGTAAGTTATATTACTATCTACCAGTGAAAGTACCATCAAAATCGGTGAAGCCATTCCAGAGAATAACCAGCAAAATCACACAGAAAAATCTTCTTCTGTATTTAAAATTAAGTTAAAATATTAATTGTATTAAAATATAACCCATAGTTCTCTTTGAAATTATAATAAATACATAAGATTTCAAATAAATTTCTTTTTATATAAAGCTGTAAGGCCGAAATTGAGACCAAAGCGGAAGGTTCGGTTTCGGCTGGAAGCCCTGTTTCGGTTGGTCACTAATAATTTTGTTATATGTGTTACGTCAATTTCGCAAACATCTAAATTTCCTTTTTATGTTTTGCTTAGAGGTGAGTCGTAGTTGCTAAAATCCATACTTAGTCTTGCGAGTACGAGTACATGTAAATATTCCAAAGATTAGCGCCGTGAGTATTAGGGGCATCTTTAGGCGTAATCACGGACATTACGATCCATGTCTGTGGGCGTAATTAATATATCTACTTTACGAGTCCGTACCGTAATTCCGTACTCCTCGTGCTTAATATGGTTCGGTGTGTATACTTTGTGTGCGGGTTCCGCTACTGACTTTGCAATTATATCCAGAATTTTGAAATTTTGATTGATATTGATAATTTTTATCGAATGATATATATAATTAATATAATTTATGATAGAAATACATATCTAATATGACTAAATTCGTGAAATTACTCATAAAGTGTAAGTAAGTAGTTTATCAAAATATTTTTAGATTTTTTTAAATATATAATAAAAGTATGCTTTTGCTTTTATTTGTTATGTTTGAGTTTCTAAGTGATATTCTATTTAAAGAATGAGACTGACACATTATTTTCAAATTTAAAATTCATAAATAACAAACACTCAACCCTACACATAAAAAGCCTTAAACAGTACACTTTACAATGTACGATTTACTGTAGGTTTTTAGTGTGTGAGATATCTTCTATTACAACGCGTTCAATTGTAAAGAGTTTACGCCCGTTTGCGTTCCATACTTATTATAGACTTCACCTTACTTAAAAAGCCTCCATGCTTCTAAATACTCGATACGCGTTGTCGCACTTGCGCGGTTGCGTTTTTTTTGCGTGCGTTGGTTAAGTGGGACTCTTGATAGACCTAGGTGCCTACCCACTAAACACTACCTGAGAATGGCTTTGCCTCAATTGGTCTCTAAGTCTTCATCTGAAGCGACCTCATTTGAAGAGGCAGGGCGCAAGCAGTTCTCCTTACGGAGTATCTACATCACATTAAATGTTATCTAAGAGGGAATACGTCAATGTGAGTTGATCGTTATTGAAGGTGTCTAATAATTCAGAGAAGAGTGATCAAAAAGAACGCGAATCAGCTTCTCGTGCTCAGCAAGGGCTAGAGCGCTCACCAGAGAGTTATTGGCGGCCCTCATTTGGCGGGCGAGCACCGAGATCTCTTCGATATTGATTTTCTGAACGGTGGCGAAGACCGACGCGGTTGCGTTTAGTCCTTACATTACAGTTCATTGTGGCAGATTTAGCTACAATTTTCTTGTTGTGGCAGACTATTCCGATGTTTTGTAAAAATGGCAGATTTTGGCAGATTTTAAAGATTTCAATAAAATCGTACTTCTTTAACTTGTAATGAAGTAAATTTAGATCTTAAAATTATTTTTATGTGTGTAAATTTGATGGATTGGCAAAAAAGTGCCTTAACAAACTGGCAATTTCTGTTTTACTAAGCCTTACTTTACAGCAATGGAACTTACAAATACTATTATAATTCATTCAAAGCGATTCATCTTTACGAAGCTCTTTCTTCTTCTAATAAGAAAATGGTATTATACTAATGTGGTACTTCAAATATGACAGGCCGGTTGGTCTAGTGGTTAGCGAACCTAACTGCTACATCGAAGGTTGTGGGTTCGATTCCCACCCAGGTCAAACTTTTCTGTAATGAGCAGGAATATTTGTCCCGTGTATCTGGGTGTAAATGTCTATATAAGTATGCATTTAAAAATATATATGTATGTTTATCAGTTGTCTGATCATCATAGTACAAGCTAACGCTTAGTTTGCGGTTGACTTTTGTCTCTTTGATCTCATTCTCATTTTCTCATAAACTTCATTTCATTCTGTTTTGGCGTATAACTTGTGTGGTTTTGTGTAACAATCTAGTCACTAATTATACAAAGAATACGTTTTATAAAATAACCATTTTTCAGCAATAATCATCAAAAAAGAGGGGATAAACAAACACGGAGTCTGTGTCTCTTTTAAAACAATTAAAGATGTGATAAAAAGCATGTCATGTCAAAAATTACGAAAAATACGTTAAAGCTAATATTGTTAACTATGTATGTACGTAAAACAGAAAAAATATTGTAATTATAGTATAAAAAAGTGATGTAAAAATTCCATAATGTAATTGATTTGGCCAATATTCCTGGTGGTATCATTTTCAGCAGTTTTGGTTCCAAGTTAGACAAGTTTCGGCAGTTTTTTGCTTAGTACATGGCACTTTCGCTATTTCCGAGAGGGTCACACTGCTCCATACTTATTAATATTCTATGCTTATTAAAGCACTAGTCTGTGTTAAAAACTATACCAGGTAGTAGTGTTATCCGAAGTACTCTATGGTATTATTCTATGCTCTATATTTATAAAGACTTCATTTAAGTCTAAGAGTATTTTATATTCTTGTTTGTGAAAGTATAAACGAAAAGGTAACATAATATTTTAAAAAACGTGACAATGTATTCTAGTGACGATTATAACGAGGTAAGTCTATTTGTATTTAATATCGATACCGATCATGAAAGTGAGAGCATATTGTATTTTTTAGGTTAAGGTGCCACCGCAATCATTTCCTTGAATCCTGTTATCAATTAATAACTAAAAGTTTCTTTTGTTTACAAGCCAACAACAATTTAATAGTGCATATGGATGTATAGTACAGTTCTATTTTATTTAGAATACTAAGCATCTGTTCCAGTAATACTCTAATATAAGCAAAAGTTAAATAAATTCTGTTTAACGAGGTTTTTGTTTTTGATGAAGCATTAATCTGTTGCAGGGTGGTTACGAATCGTATGGTGATTATGAGCCTCATACTGGAGATCCACAGTATGATTTGGATTATGATAGATCGTCAATGTATAAAATGCCAGATATGGTAAGTTTATTAAATATTTCTCGGCCCTTTCATCAGTTCAGGACATGTTGTGTTATTCCTCCATCGAATAACCCGGCGTACGGCCGGTATCCATCCTTATGTTGTGAACATTCCGCCAGTTCGAATGACGCGGTTTTCCACGTCATTTACTATGCGTACTGTGAAGGATTGGAATAACTGGAGTGCGTCAGTATTCCCACCCTCGTATGATATAGGACTATTCAAGAGAAGAGTGAATAGGCATTTATTTGAGTTAGTGCACCCAATACCTTAGACATCATCGCCACTTTCCATGGTGGGATCAATATCAAGGATTAACTTTTCTAAGTAACAGAAAGTCAATAAATATTGTGAATTTTTTCTTATACTTAATATTCTCAACTTATAATTGGGTTAAATTATAT
>DWJZ01001411.1:0-23592 GCA_018249125.1 Asbolis capucinus
TGACCTAGGTGGGAATCGAACCCACGACCTCCGGTGTAGTAGTCAGGTTCACTAACCACTAGACCAACCGGCCTGCAAACTAACGTTTACGAACACATATTTCGATGGTTCGAAATAACTATACTTTTTTTAGGAGTTGACGAAAAACTACAGAATTACTCTGAATTTGACACTAACTGAGAGCGAGGATAAATAACTAAGACCGTAAAACATTCCCATTTAAAAAGTAAAGCCTGAAAACCTGAACAAAATATGAAACTCTAAGAGCAGTATACTTGGAGCGCACTACGTAACTTTGATGGCAACGTCGTTCGCCAAACTCGTTATCGTTCCAGCTAATGGACGCTTAGACCGCGCACAGATAAACTAGAATTTTTAATAATATAATAAACAAAAATATTTATCGCATAAATATGTTTAGCACATGAATATAAATATTTAAATAAACGCTTACATTCCCCTCTTAGAAAACCCTACGTTGGATGGTTAAAAATCACTAATGGCTAAATCCCTAAAAACAATTGATACGTATATGCCCCGACCAGGAATTCAAACAGGGACCTCTCGCCTCGCATGCTTAGCCACAATCTACAACCTACAGAGCCGTGAAATATCGTAGAGAATTATAATCTTTACAATCATCTCACTGTTTGGTAGGTCCGAATTACGCTTATTTTTTACAAGCTTTTATTTAACTTGCAGCATATGTTTGTATATATACTATGTTAGTACATTTGTTTGTTACGGGTCAAATCTCTCAAGCTTAATTAGACCCACTTCCTCTTACACTACGGAGCTGAAATTTTGCTTAAAGTTTTCATTCTGATGACAATGCATTTTTATGACAAGCATGACCTGATACTATGCTCAGGATTGACTCCAGACGAGGCAAATCCTCAACGGTTAATAATGCAGTTATGAAACTTTGTGAGTTTCTTTGTATTAAGAATCTATAATTAAAGCTTGTGTTTTTAAATATTTTTAATAAACCTTGTCTACTAAATTTACGGCTTTGGTCTTAAGACTTATCGTGAGTACCTATATAACAGTGAAACGCCTAACAAAAGCAATATAAACCGGTTAATGAAATTAATAACTCCATTAAAGTGTTACAGAGAATTTATTTCAACGACGAAATGCGTACGTTAGTGTGCTTAATCATTCGACACAGCTGAGAAGCGCTAATTTATTACCACTGTAACTACGTCGATATATTATCACTTGACCCGCTCCGTCAGAACATTTCCATACCGGCCGTATCAAGCAGTCAATTTATTAGTAGACCCCTCCCAAATTTATAGACAAATAACCATTGTACCACCAAAACCTCCAAACCTGAGGACAGGTATTGTAATAAAACCCTACAAGCGACATACAAATGCCTCATTGTGCCCATAAAATCAACATGCTTTTCCTGTAATATCAATTTTCAGGCAGATAACGCCTCTAAATAATTGACGTCCGAAGTAATTCGCTGTGCCAACAATGCCGCCGTTTCAGTTTTCAGCTCTCATTTTGTTCTATGATGAAAATTCAATTATTCCGTACGAACCCCGCTCCGAGGGAAGCGGACGGGTGTCGGTCGACGGCTCCCTTTGATCGAACCTTTTACATGAGATGTAGAGCCAGGTCGATCCACAGAAGCCGGCTGATAGTTCGACCTGGATGTGCTAGGAGTTTGTTCACCAATTAGTTACATTTTTACGAACATCGGGGTGTTTTATGGCGGATTCAATGATTTATGAGGGCGGTGTTCGGAGGGCGCGCGCGGTGCGGGGTGCACGCGAGGGTCGCGCGGGGGGGGCGGCGGGGTGGCGGCGCGCCATTGGCCGACACCGCATCGATCGCGCGACGAGCTCGCAGCGGCCCGCCCGCGCCAGCCAGCCTCCACCTACGTTAATAAGTAATCATCCGACCCCGCGATACCTCAGCGAGTTTTCCGGACAGAGCTGGAACCACTGAGACGGGCCTCGAGTCTCCAGTCGGCTGGAACAAAGAGGCACCGCACGGAGCGACATCCGTATTGATTTATGCAGTAATTGACCCGCGGGTATGTGCGCATCTCGCGCACACCTCGCCCGCCACGCACGCACTTCATACCATGACATGTATCATATTGAACAATGCAATATCTATACAAGTTTCAATAGTCGGCGTCAAATTTTTACTTTAATGAAAAAACTGCTCACTCCGAAACTAGTACCGACCAAAATTCTAAAGGCACTGTCAAAAGCGCGTACGGTAAAGCTTCTCTTTTGAAAGAAAGATCATAATCGGGCGTTAAAAAAAACCCGGCGCCATAGTGACCTATTGCCTTAGCGTCGAGTCGTCGAGGTACTCATAAAAGCTCATTTAAAGATATGAGAGGGAACCTTTTTTGTAAGGGTTCGAGTCGGCGGGAGCGAGTCGGCTCGATCGTAATACAGGGCAATAAGACAAAGCTAAAATAGCTCGTACCGAAATTACTGAAACGCGAAAGACAGTGGATTAAAAATACTGGATTTGTAAACGAAGATTTTTTCGTTTCGTATTCCACCGCTTCACAACCGAAACAAAGGTAACGTGCTCTGTATTCTGTTAACAGAATCACCAGGAGAATTTTTAAAATGTACGTTTGTTGGTGCTACTAAAAGAATATTTCGATGTACGCGAATAATGGAGTTCGACAATATATTTCACTAATAATTTGAAAATTAAAGAAAAGCACAACCTCGTGAACAACGTATTTATAATGGACATTGGTTCACAAATTTGCTGTTATAAAAAAAATTGCACACGATTTCTCAGTTAAGTCAATTTAAAGAATCCTGTTCTAAACAGAACCTCATAAAATTCAATGTGCATATAATGCGGGCTCCAGACGTACAATTTTAACTGTACAGTCGCGTCCAGTGTGTGCAGACGATCAGTTTTACCGTCAGCTGAGTTGTGTGTGTGAGTGTATTCTATTACATTTTCACTGGGTGTAAACGTGACTACCGTTTCTATGGGTAATCACAATGTTATAGTTTTTTGCTAAACCAACTGTTCAAATTTGGGAAGACGTTTAAAATGGGCATTTTATTAAAGTTATTCACTTCTTCTCAGTTCTGTTAGGCTTATAAACGTATAGAATAATACTGTCATAATAAACTGTAAAACAGTACCTGCGTGTAGCACTATAGATTGCTGTAAATTTCACAAAATAGATACTAAAGATACTTCAGTTTTGCATAAAACTAGTAACAAATCTTTAAGCAATTATTTTAATGAAAATATTACAAAAAACAACGAATAGGGAATAAAGTGTATTATTTACAATATAGTATGAATTGCACTAAATTGCTAAGTTTAAAATAATTTTTAATAATTTAGTGAAGCACCTTGCGTGTTATCCATCACATATAAATATATTTGACTGTTTATTCTCAGAAAGAAACACTGTTGAGAGCGAGATCTTAGGACGTATGCATAGTGCATTCTTAGTAGTCACATTACCAAAATTAATTATTTTCACTCTTAATATCAAACATGATTTAAGTATCATGGGACCCCATAACTGTCCCACTACTGGACTCGGGTCTCCTCTCACAACGTGAAGGATACAGGCCATAGTCCACCACGCTGGCCCAGTGCGGATTAGTGAATTTCACACACCTTCGAGAACTGAATGGAGAATTGTCAGGAGTGCAGTTTCCCTCACGATGTTTTCCTTCACCGTAGCAAGTGACAATCAACTTCTGATACGCACATAACTCTGAATGTTGGAGGTGCGCGCCGTAGGAAACCAAGGATCTTCTGTTTGAGAGACCAACGTTGAAACCATCAAGATATCACGGCTTAAGTAAATGGAAGCCAAATTCTAACAAAAACAACACATTAAAGGCTCAACGAACGACCGTCGCAAATACTTAAATATTAAAAAAAAAATCGTACCGCAGTTACGTGTACAATATTCTACTAACTGATGATTCTACCACTAAGTAAGTATACTCTGCAAAATTCGATCTGGAATTTTTACCATATAAACTTGTCAAAATTGCACAGAGTAAAATTCCAGATCGCATTTACCAAGTGTTCGATAAAGTATGGGGGCCTTTAGAAGAGTTTCTTTTAATTCCATAAAATTCTAAAAAACAATGTCACAGTAACTAAAGTTAACAAAAGCTGTTTTTTGAAATGATTTATTTCTTACAGTTTAGTTCAATGTCCCTGCAACAATTAGATCGTGATACTCGTGACTAAAGAGTTTGTAACCAACATTCAATCCAAGACAAATTTTAGGTAACAGCACGGGGACTTACAATTTTAAAGTTTTACCACAGCCGACACTAAATATTTTATCTGTAACAGATATTCAGACTTTTTGCTGTTTCGTCTCAACCATGATCTAGGTGGAACGGAACAGAATTGGGGTTTAAATCAGCATCGCAGCAAAATAGAAAGTGCTGTAGTTTAATTAACATAACAACACTCAATACTTTTCATTATTAAAACTGATTATAAATTTGAAATCTGTGAAGAAGTCTTTTCTTCAAACGCAAGCCTTTGAATGGATCAAGATAAAACTTATCACACTGATAGACCACATTCAGGAAATAAACAATGGAGAGATTATATCCGCTTGATACAGAAGGCTTAAAACCGGTCAGAATGGCGTAAATTGGGGAGGCCTATGCCCAATAGTGGACGTTGAAAGGCTATTAAAGAGTTAACAAAATTTTCTATGGGTTAAGTGCGTAGCCATCTAGTGGCCGAGCCCAAAACCAGCCAGCAAATCTGCTTCGAACGGGTATAAAATCTTGGTAGTTTACGGCAATTAATTACAACACCTTGAGTCATTATGCTTACTTAAATCGATTCTTATCATAGATCACGGGTTGCATACTGTTTTTTATATGAAAGCCACAAATGTTATAAGGATATTCGTACGGGTCACATGTCATGCGTCATCGTCGGCAGGACCACACGAAATGCTAAGTTGCGTTGTTTATATGGGGGCTGTGTGGGGTGTGTTGTCGACCTTCGGCATAGAATATCTCCAAATTCTGTACTAAGGAGCAATTTAAGTGCTCGTTAACAACTCTGTACGTCAGAAAGTACCAAAGATAAACTCGCAGGCAACCTACGACTTCGACCCACCGATTACTGAGCACGGGTATATTCTCATACTGAGGAGGTCAAGAGCATTCTCCAGCACGCTGCTCTAATGCAGATTGAAGTGTGATTGCAAGTGTCGGAAGTTTCCATGCCGTCCGGTGGCTTCCGTAGCTCAACGATTGCTATCTAACGATAACAACCGAGGCCGGCGGCTTTACGTGCTTTTCGAAGCACGGAAGCGTTCATGAAATTTTTACCACTAACGGTCACCCATTCTCCTACCGACCGCGCCCCCCTATTGCTTAACTTTTTCAATCACGTACAACCGAGACGAGCCACAGAGCTATGAACGTTTAAACTAAGCTATAGTCGTGTACAAAAGCGTAAACGCACCAACTAGTGGTTAGTCAGACTGTCCACTTTATTACATCAAACAGGACAGTGCAAGTGCAACGCCGTTAGGAATGCGACCGGATTCCAGCGTGGCCGCACAGCACTCGCCCAGTACAACGTGGCTATTATGTCATTATCACCGGCCAAAACATTAACCCAATTCGCCACTTGATTAATATGTTATAAATACACTTAGTGCACAGTAAACACAGTTTACGAAAGGCATGAGAGCGACGCGTGGGTTAGCTATTAGGTTTACATTTTGCAATTAAAACCTATCTCAGGTTTCTAGCACAAGTCATCGAGTTTGAGAAACTAAGTGGTTCGTGCTGAACAATTTCAGCTTTGGAGTTAAAATATTCCTAAATTAGTAATTAATTAGAGCGTTTAACAGTTACAGTAACGTCCTACACACGGTGCAAATTCAATCTGGATTTTCCCCATACGAAAGTGAAAAGTTTGTATGGAAAAAAATCCAGATCAAATGTGCACCGAGTATAATGACAAATACATGTTTTATTCTCATTGAGATTGAACAGAACACAATCATTTATACTGTGTTATTAACGCCTATTGCATAGATAAGTACATCACCATTTAAAATCAAAAACCAAAGTTGTAAGTTATAAGAGCAATATAACTGAAATATTTTTTTCTTTTTTTCTTAGTCGCCCACCCTAGCTAACACATTAGAAGCATACACTTGATACAAAAGTAATTGTGAACAAATCATTGAGTTTTTTATCTTTAATATACCATAATACCTGAATTTTAATATATAAATTACAACGTATGAATATCGTTTCTACATTTCGACGACGCTGGCCAAGTTCGAATTGGCAGAGTTCACGAAACTTTGAGACATTATGGAGGCTTGAAGGTATTGAGGTACGATAGTCAGTCTTATTTTAGAGAATTTCGTGGCCGCTTTATAAATATTATATTAATACTTTATGTATGTAAGTACCTAATAATACTACCGAATAATATCTGAATAATTATCAATACAATAACCCTGTAACTGATCGCAATGTACATGGATGATCACGCATTATTCATGGAAGATATTCGGGAGAAATTATTCGTAAGTTTTCAGTAAGGAATAAAACTACAACTACAATGATTTTTAGAATTGTCCGTTGGTTTGTGACTTTGTGCACGCTAATCTCAGATAACGCTGATCAGATTTGAATGCGATTTTGATACTGATGTACTGTGTTACACATAGATTACATTGTTTTTATTTATTAAAATAGATTCACAAATAAAAAAGATATTTTAATGTCAACATTCCCGTCTGCGACGCTTATTTTTACTGAAGCAAATACTCCTTATAGTAAAATACAGCGATAGACTTAGAAAGAAGGACAAAGAAGAAATTGCAAGTATTCCATCTTTTAATTTTTAAGCAAATATGTTTTTTTACAAGAACGTCATGTTTTCTTTTCTACTTGTCACTGGTCTAACCAACCAACTAATCAATCTATTCGGTTGAGAAAGTATTTTTTTTATTGTGAATTTCATACGAGTAGTCCATGTCAGCGTGAAGGTTAACGAACTACTGAACTGGAGTGGTGGATAGCCCATTGGTATCCATTTGTAGCAGCGTTTCTGTGCTTTACAGGGTACAAACTCTGTCTATTCCTAGCTCTAGATACGAATGATGAAACAACGTAACCTTAAATTTTACCTCAAACTACGTAAGAAATTTCCATTCATTTAATATTCCAAACGAAATTACGTAAACAGCGTACGTAACATTAAACATGTGCAATAAAACACGAAAGCACAGTGAATACTCCGCGACGAGCTGAATATATATCACACGTCAAGGACGCCACGGCTATATTAAATGTACTAAAAGTAAACACAATATAACAGAAATGTTAATGACCTATGACTAATACAAGAGGCCGGTAATGTATGTATTATATCGGCATTCATACAAACAACAGTAGCAGTCGGCTTGCGCTGGCGGATACGAGCAAACATTACATAACTCTTTGACTGTGTTTGTAAAAAGTTGGGGATTCCCTCTACCACAAGCACACTTCACACCGCACCACACGCAGAGTGCGCCTGTGTGAGTGTAACCTTGCCTTCCTTTACATATTAAACGCCGTCGGGCTATCCCTTTGCGTATCTACAAAAAAAGCCCGAGCCATAACTGTATTGTTGCGAGAAAAAGAGAAAATGAATGAGATGGGATTGACTGTTATTACTATTATTACTTTATTCCGACGAACTCCTGCGAGAAACGATAAAAGGCCCGCTGACCGGTTTACTTTTTGTACTTGTTTGAGTATCAACAATGGGACGTAAACCGTATTCATCAGAATCATCTGTTCCGACTTCCGACGACGCGACACGTGCTACGAAAGCACTGCTTCATATCTATATTATCATGTATAGACACCACTTTTATTACTAAGGCTGTGATACTTACGATCCTTTCAATATCAATGGAACTCGGATACTACGATCTACCCACGTAGGACGAGAGCATAAGGCATATTGTAGTAGCATTGTTATGCTCATGAAATTTAATTTAATTGAGTGCATCTATTGTTTAATATTATTACCTGAACAAACAATGAATGTACTGTAGGTGGCAAGAATATGTGTGAAGGTCCCGGGTTCAAATAATATTAAACATGTATCCAAAAACATATGTAATACCTATACTAAGATCATGGTCAAGGCGCAACTAGCGGGTAGAATCTTTTGACACTTGACATTTGACTTTACACTAAAAAGCCTGTCAACGTGTCAACTTTCCGTCGCAATTGTTTTCTTTCCATATCAAGTTACACGACTCTAACAACGTCTTTACACTAAACTGTAATTTTCGTTTGATATAAAGTTATCTAATGGTGCTTGGATGTGTTAGATCTTTAGGTAGAAACCCCTAAACTAACTGCGTGTTTATCACATAGATAAAAACCCCAAGTTAGGATCATGACGTGAGTTAGATGTGCAGAGCCAATGGAATAATACACAATGCCACCAGTAGTCTACAACAATCTGAATTGTATAAATGTTACTTTTTATAGCACGATTTGATTTGATTTAATCGTTACAGTCAAAATGAAAGTGAATTGTATCGTTTTTTCTAGCAGTTATAGCTCGGTTGTTAACATGCTAACTCCGTTTTTTGTACAGGTATCAATTACGACGAATTACTAACTGGAAGATAGCTTGGAACTTCAGTCTACAAGATAATAAAAAAAATCTTGTATCATCATCATTGCAATCCATAGCTGCCCCACTATTGGGCTCGGGTCTCCACTTACAATATGAGGGGAAAATATTTCTCCTATACTAAGTTAAAAATCTTGAAAACGTGAAACTTATCCGAGACGTTGCATAACCTAGTATGTCGATCTTTAAAGCTATCATCTCGTCAAGTTTGTCATGAAACTTATTGAAAATTCTGTATACCTGGCCAATGTCTACATTATCAATTAGCAAAGTACTATAACAGTAACAATAGCTTTATATTAATCAGGAAGCGCAGGTCATTTTCAGGTCAGCCAGCAAGCCACTTCAGCCAGCTGTGTGTTATAGTAATCAATACATAAGACCAATTTCATTTAAAGTAATCGATGTGCCATACATGCGACACACGACAAACCGAAACGCGCGTTCAGGTCTCAATCAGCCGGCGAGTTAGTGACTAGCGGGCGGAAAGTAAATACGAATGGATGTCGGTGTATTTAATTATAAGGTTCTATAAATAGAGAGAGCATTACGTCGTGTTATGCGGTCGGTTACGGCGTGTTATTTTGGTCTTCGCAGTCACGAGCCCCCGTGAATGTCAAGCTCGAGGTGGGTACTGCGGCATTGCGCAACAGGTGGCCTGCACTACGATTTTATTAGATCTCTTTAACTAACAACAACAAACAATCTTTGATCGACTTTATAGTTCAGACGGCTTAATGACCGAGTCTATCGTGCTGAAATGAGCTCTGTGAACGCCGGTCTTTATTCAGGCGGTTTGTTTGTAGTTCTTATATGTTCGGTTTTCCCTAAGACGAGAAAATACAGCTGATTTCAATTTTTTATTATCAATATAAAAATGTGTATTAACTATTAGCAGTTATAATTCATATGAAACTTGCACAATAAAGGAATGAGCTAACGTACTCTTGAATGTTCTAATTTATTGAAATTCTAAAATATTTTTACAGTACTCAGGATTCCACAAATTCCACTACGCAGCTTTTAACATCAGCGTCAATCAAATTTGCAAATTCCGTTACTGATGTTGTGACGCCAAAGCTCAAAACAAAGTACCTACATTGGTGCGTGACAAAAATATTGATCGCGCTATTTCTCAGGTAAAAACGTACACAGAATCCAATCAGTTTTCAAACAATGATCCCGATCTGTTCGTCATACAGACGCAACAAGTGTAAACAAACGGATTACAAGTGTTACTGACCTAATAAAGCGACCCCTTTCCATTCCACCCAAGACGGTTCAATAAAGAACTCCCTTTAGGTACATGCTACATGAAGTACATAAGAGTGGCGGTCGTGACCTTTTAATGTACAAGTCCTTCGATGTATAGACGCACTCCCCGTAATGTACAATGACATGACGCAGATTAAAGAAATGTGGATAGGTGGATGCGGTGGTACAGTCAGCATCAAAACTTGCGGTTCAAATTAAAGTCAGTAGAAACTTGAGTGAACCGCCAAACGACTTGGCGTGTTTCGACTTGGGGCTTGGTTTAGCTTGGCTAACATGAAATCGGCCGTTCGCGTCTTTGATATACATGGGCAACGGTGACTATTTACCGCCATGTGGCTCAAATATCTACTATTACCATTAAAATATAAGGTACGGTATAAAAATACTAATACGGTATAAATAAGGTAAGGTATAAAATATAAGTATTGGTTGTGTTTGTATAATAATTTTGATTTTAGAAGATAACGACAGTTCCGAAATGTCATTATAAATATATCTATACATATGTATAAAAACAATGTTTGCTTATTTGTCCTTTATGGACTCTGAAATGGTAGGAAATAGAGGATTGATATCAATTATATTCAGAATTATCTTAAAGTTTTTTTTTTTCAAAATTATATCTACCGCACACATAGTTAATGAGTTGATGCGTAGCGACTAGGGAATTCGAACCCGACGATCCTTTCCGCGTCAGTCTGTCTTATTGGACCGTAATCGAATAACACACTACTATCGCGCTACTTTTTAGTAACTCGTGTGCGTTAGCGTTAAATTCAATAGTCACAAATTAATACATTTGTTTTTGCTGCACACCAATAAATAAATATAGCATAGTTTCTGTTCAGTCAGATTACATTTCAGTTGACAAGAAATCAATTATTGAGCAGCATTATAAAGATGAATGTTTGTTTGTCCTTTATAGAAACTAAAATGGTAGGAGAGAAGGCCGATATCTTTAGCACCTGTCAGAATTCTCTGGGAAAGGTTTTGGTACCAAAGCTATATCGATCAACACATGGTTTATAAGTTGATGTGTAGCGACTCGCGCCGCGTACAGCTAGCCGGCGTATAACATACAAGTGAAATAAATAACGAAAGTTACCACATTCCAAACATAACACAACTCATAACAGTGAATCGAAGAAACCACGCGGACACACCTCTCCAGACCATTGTAACCTTCATCCCGGACGTAAACACGTCATTATTACACCGGGCTATTTGCGAACTAACACCTCATGACTTAAACACTTGAGTAGATTATAGAATTACGTAGGAATGTATGTATTCATGAGTCATTTACCTTTCCGACTGCGAGAGCGAGGTCCTTGGCAATGGCCCCTTTTACATTCATACACATTTATCGATGTTAGTTACGTCACGCCTGTTGCAATGAAGGCTAGTTAAATTGGTTTTTGTTAACTAATCTATGCGATACTGGTTTAGTCGGGGATTTCCTACCGCATTCGTGACAAACGCGTTTGTTCGAATCGATAAACGATTAAATGAATGAAAATGGGCAATTAATGACTGTTAAATGAGTTTTTTTTAACGTACCTAGTTACGCTCTTTACTTAAGAAAAGATACAAATTATGTTTTATCGTATTGAAAGATCAAAAACACGAGATAAATCAATGTTCTTACGATTGTTCTTGTAAAGAAGCGCCAAACTATACTTAGTGACCAAACTACAAATTAAAAAGTTAAGATTCGTGCATCAAGATACGACTACCAGGACAAAAGATGACACAATACATATTGTGTTTTACCGCACACTGACGTAATGTCCTAGAACTTGAGTTTAATTACAAAGATGATCATTATCGTAACTAATTAGCAACGTAATTGTGTTCACCGATCACGTAATGTTCTGTAACATGTAATTCATAAGTCATAATACATTATCAAGGCAGGCAGGACGTCCTCGCACGTGACCTGCGCCGGTGTCGGTGATAACGGGGCTTGACCTACAGAGGTTTCCCTTGTTATTAATCCGACGTTTTGATTTCAACGGGCGAAGGGGGCCGGCAATTACGTGACGTCACCACGGTTTAACGACCCCATTACAACATACTGTATGAATGAATGCAAGCCGCGTGACGAGCGACGTTTTTGTTCGCCAATACAAGTCACCGCGATGCAAGGTTGTCGTCGCTCCTCTCCGGCCGGCGAGATAGGCGTGACGTTCATTTTAATGTAGGTATTTACCGCTCACAATTATTATTACAATGTTTGAACAGATGTTTTCAATTAAATCAATGAGTACTCACGGAAACACGTGCTCCCCGATCAATTACGGTTGACAACTTGCTGATGATCGTTACAAGCGGTCGTCAGGTACGCCGTGCGTATTACTTTTTTACTCCATTATTTACAACATATGTTTTTATTACCTATGCCAATACGACTTTTATGTTACTTGAAATTGTCTAGCTCAAAGACGGTTTAGTTTAGTAGTACCTTCATATATAAGTAATACTCTACTGGTAGAAAATTTTGTCAAAGCGCGAGGTTAAGAGTCGGGGGACCGCCAGAATACAGCATCATATTATATATCACAATTATTGGGCGGTATTTGGTGCATATCTAATATAAGGTCGATTTGTCTAATGTTTGGCCCAAAACAGTTCTAGTCGAACAAGTCTAGTAGATTACATATTCGATGGTTCAGCTAGAATGGAAACAATGTCATAATCCAAGTGAAAATTTGAATAGACGGCAGTTAAACGGTCAGCAACCCGGTGGTGTAGCAGACGATCGAGGTCGGCCCATTATCCAAGCACAACACAATGACACGATTATCGGACGGCACGAGGCTCCGAGACGGCTCGCATTGATTTTACGAAATCCACATCACGGACTCAGAATGAACGGTCTCAGTCGGCCCATTCATCTCGTTTTCATGTACACACCGCCGCTATTGCGATACGAAAGTGAGAGCGAAATTTACTCGGGCTGCACTACGCACAGTACCACGTACCGCCCTAAATACGAACAGAGAATAGATATCGATCCTCGGCTAACGCGCTAATAGATAATCACATCTATTGTTTACCTAACTAGTCCAATGTTAGTGTAACGCAGCCGGTGCAATCACGTCCGATCATACATCAACCTCGCCATATATACACGCCGAGTAGCAGATGCAGGTGAGAGACGCTTTCAAAGAAAGTATTCGAAAGACGCGAGACGTCTCAACAAATTCATACTGTAAATCCACATCACAAAGCTAAATCTAAATATAGCGGGCGCCGATATCAGCGGCTCGCCCTTGAACCAGTCGCACGGAAACATTTTATTATTATTACCGAGCTGTCGGCGAGCACGAGTATGTCGGGTCGACGACCCCACGACCACGTGTCTCCTTATCGACAACTATCTAACACGATTGTGGGTAAACAACATGCCGAGATAAATGACTAATTCCACAACATTTGTTTATTTGAGCCATTCATAAATAATCAGGGTATCGTCATAACCATTTCGACGACAATCACTCTTCTTCGGTGCGATCGTGAGTTGTTATTATCATAGAGATAGGCCCGCGGGCGGCGATCACACAGAAGTTTTGATTCTCTCACAATCTCAATATCTATTAACTATAGGTAATCCAGATTTCTCTAACACCACAGTATCTGAACATAACTTGTATCTATATCAACAGTTGTGAATTTTAACCAATCAAAATTAAATTAACTTCTATTATAATTAACACCTCACTAATAGAGAAGTTTGGCTTAAAAAACTCAAGATTAGATAAGTTATACTGTATAAGCTCAAAATGAAAACATCCAACACAAGATATCCAGCCGAAAACTCTCAAAATTAACCTCCAAAATAAACTCCCAATTTCAACCAATCATCAACATCCTTACGACCGAGACGAGCACTTATAGTTTCAAATCGTCAAATCCGTTCATTACGAAATCATACCTACTCTCTAAAATCCTAAAACGCACAAATATCGTTACATCGAGTACCAACTTCACAAAACAACAAAGAGTCTATACTCGCACATAGAACAAGCCACTCTCACCGGTACCTTCACCGAGACAGCAATTTGGGAAGTCGACACTCGAGTCGAAAAGCGCTCTCCAACGAGTCGATTAATTGCAGAGCCTTGACGGGCGGAAGACCAACCGCATCGTGGGAAGTGGGACAACGTTACGTAACCGGTATTTGTTCACCGGCCTGCCTACACAGGTACATCCTTACAAATGCGTACGACCTTGAATGTGAACTCTAAAGTGTAAACAGGCACGTGTTCGATGCATTGTTTTATGGCAGCACGCCGCGTAAAGGCAACTGCCACGCTAGGATCCAAACGTCGTAACGCACCGAAGGACCAAGGTACGGTATTGTGCGTTCATTATGCTCTACATGTTACATTTTTCTTCTGACATAATTCAAGTAAAGTTCCCTCTGTTTGTGCTAGGTATATACATATAAATATTGTTTTATAAAAGCTTCTAGTATCTGGCTTACACATAAGTTTTTTATCCTATAAGAATATTTTTTATGCTACATCTGCCAGCGACACGATGAATCATGTGATGGATCATTACTGACGAACATCCATGGGTAGTTGGATATAAGTTACAGCGGATACCTTTGCCGACACATTGCCGACCACGTAGGAAATGGATGACTCATTTCTTAGAACATCTGCACAGGGGAAGATAACTAAGAAAGAAGCGAAAAGTATATCTTTGACGCAACCGGGAACAACAATGAGTCTAACGGATCCCTGTTACACCAACAACATATAGTCACGGTATGGGCCTAGAAGCAGAATGCCCTATAAAGATAACCAAAACAGATGGGGAGAAAGATAAAATGGATTCAGTTTGTTAATCTTTTGTAAACAGTAAGGACCTAATCCTTAAATATGAAATAAGTAATTTAACTAGTCACTAGAAAGAAATCGGAAAAGTCAAAAAGCTTGAGAAAAGTGAAAGTACACGTTGAACCGATTTACGGCAGGTCCCAATTATTTATCTACCTTAAACAATCTGTTAAATATGCGAACTGCACTAACTACACCCTAAGTAGCTGTAACTGCAAGTTTGCGTCTCAATAAAGTAATAGGTCGTAGGATAGGTCGGAATTTATATCTTTCAGTTTTATCTATCTTTAAGAGGGCAAAGAGCTTACTAAAGATATATAGAGCTAAAGAAAATAAACAGTAACGTAAACGTAGAGCGTTTCAATACCGTTCTGACAGTCAACTTTAGTTTAAAATATAGGAAGATATCTTTTACAAACGACGACTTTTTTATAGACGAATATACGCCTATATTCGTTCGTATATATGCATTTTTTATTAAAGTTAATGTCTTTGTTAAGTAATGAAAGTCATAAAGAGATGCATGGAGCCGGTATATCTAATTCTGTAAGAAATACAGACCCTGTAGAATGCAGAGTATAGTCACATTGATTTTATTATACTGAATTTTTTGACACTGAATTTACATTTAGGTTTAAGAAATACACTTCCAGAGAGAGAACTTTCCAGTCCTTTGTTATAATGTTAAATGTTAATCGCAGTGGTTGAAACCAGAAGAACTTGCAAAACCATTTCACAGGTAAAAAATCAACCCGCAAAAGGTACTGTGTTGATTGTTTGCTGTTCTGGCACTGGTGTCATACATTATAGCTGTATTGTCAGAAATTGCAAACCATGATGGAAATGTTAGCAACCGAAACTGGTGACCCCGTAACTAAATTAGAGAAACTAAACAGAGAATGGCTCCGATATCCATAATAATCCCCAGAGGTTTCTCCAACAGATTAACATCTTAAGAGAAAAACAAGTTTCAATATGGCAGTCCAAACCGCCTTCAAATATTTTATTGATACTCATTTTCTCAATTATTAAGCAACGGAATCAATAATCAGTCAGGGACTCAAGTAAAACCTTTATTCAAAATAAGTACCAAACAAGTCCATATAGTAACCCCGAAATCATCGTTCAAATCTATATTACACGCAGTCCGGCTATGCGGTCTTTTTTACCGCAATATGTAATTTGAACGTCAAAACCGGCGTACAAAGCAAAAATAAAAGATACCATTTTGCCCGACATTTCAAAATTGTTACACAATATGAAAAAACAGTGAGTCAAAGGCAGGGTCGCGTCGTATTCGGTTGGTACGAAAACGGGAGCCCTTTCAAATTCACCGTAGATAGATACACATGTCAGACGTCGAGTTCCATTCACGTTGATTCCGTCAAACACACGTTCCACCGCCGCCTCTACATAATGTATTTGCGGAGAGTGGAGCCGTGGAGCGGCAAAATGACGCCGAAGCCTCGCTCTGCGGTTGCTTTTACCCCGTTTTGGAGCCGAGAGACGAACGCACAAATCTCCGCCTGGAAGCGAGTAATATTTGCCTACACATCAAACTTTCACTATCGCCGGCGCTTTCGTTTTTATATCCGCTAACAGCACAGTGCCAGCTTTGTTATTCCTCCACGATGTTTTTTTTTCTTTCCCCGCCGAATAACCGACATGCTGTGACGGCGACTAGTTGATCGAACTTTAGCTTTTTATTTTTGAAAAGACTCAACTTTCGTCCCTCGGTGTCGTAAAACCCGACAGTACAACAAGCACATAATAGCTGCAACTTTTTCAAACTTTTGATAACAACAAACTTACGTAGCTTTTGTGTAGAGTTACTTTGAAATTATACATTTATTTTGTAACGAAGACACTACTATACCGTACTGTTTATACATATAAGCAACGGTATGATTTTCGAGGTAAACAATCTGCAACCTTTGTCATGGAATGATGGTCTATACAAAGTATTGTTTTTTTTATAGAAAGTGAGTAGTAGCTTACCATTTCTATTCTTTATATAAAGACTAGCAACACATGTAAGCATACCTACGTACACAGGACATGGATCATAATAGATCACGCATGTGTATTTACTTGCAAGTCGACAAGCATATAATATGGCTGCTTACGACTTCATTTAAATTAGTCCGTTATACACCCCAATCGGCATTGTACGTCACCTATTTCATCGGTATTGACCTGTTGAAATTCTATAAATATTACTAACCGATATAGTGAACACATTTCCTTTCATCATAAATTTATATTTGTTTAAATTGTGCGTAATTTATTTCAAAAATTAAATATTAGGTATGTTGTGATTTTATTAAGAAATCTACTTCCTCTATATAGATTGCTTCATAATACATTGCTGAACCAAAAAACAATTATAGAGCATGTTTATTAATACCCGCTATGATAATAAACGATTGTTACACTCACTCGCCTGTTTGCTTCGTGATACCGGCCGAATTGTCAATTGTCCGTCTAATTTCGCTAATAGTGCTGTAGGTCTTTCTCGATTCTTATCCGAATAATTATTACAAATAAATAATAAGTAAATCGGTTAATATTTTAAGAAAATCCAATTAACCATCATATTAATCAGGATAGCAGTATCCTAAATGTTAATTTGGGATATAAGTAATAACTGCCAAATTTCATTAAAATCCGTGCACGAGTTTTTATGTGATGCACATTCAGACAGCCATCCAAAATAATTCCATTTCAGAATAATTCCAAAAAAAAAATCCGTGTTCTATCTCGTCATTACAATGCCCCCTCAAAAAATTATTGAAAAAATATTTAATGTACAAAAAAAAGCCCTTTTGGTTTTATTATCGTATAAATAGATTATTAGCATTGACAACTCGCCGATCGGTACAAAGGCTATTTATGCAGAGTTCAGATTGAGTGTTCCCTTCCCTAAAATTGTGCTTTTGACGTCTCAGTTGTCAGAAAAAAGTGGCATGCTTAGTTTTTATATGAAAAGAGGTGGATGCGGTGTCTATTATGTTCCATATCCTACATACTATAATTTACAATAATAGAATTAAGTTATAAAGTAATAAGTAAGAGTTATAAAGTAAAATATCAGTTACTAAAGACACAACACACTCATTTAGAACAGGAATTTCAGAGCAGTAACCTGTAAGGTTAAGGGAAGACAACATTATACAGGATGCTTGAAAACCATCCCTCAGAGAAATATGTCAGTATGATTGCAACAATTCTAGAAATATATGTTTTAACTTTTTGAATAAATTAAAAATCATTTTGATCTGACTCTCATGCCAGTTGAAAATACACTGTTTAATTTTCAAACTGATTGTGATACCTCGCTGCAAATCTAGCACAAAAGGTATGCTGTTTTCCAAAAGATATGTTCAAAGTCAGTTTTCTTTACAATTTCCAACACCCACCATTTACACATGAGGGAATATGTAAATGGAAAATACACTGTATAAAATCTTTATAACGAAACTCAAGGGAATGAGCATTTTTTATCATTATTAGTTATCAATATATATTATGGTGTGGATGAACAATATGTGGGTTTTAACATAAATCAACCAAACTGTGCTCACTTCTACTTTATGAGACGTTTATCATTATAAGGGTAAATGTTATAAAAAGAGTTCACATGGTCTATGCACATTATTGCATATTTCACTAACAGATTTTTAAATTTAAAAATGGTTTTGAAAACTGCACAATAAGAGAGCAATGGTTTCAATTAAATAAAAATAGATAAAATAATATCTGGTAGTATTAACAAATAAATCAATGAGTGTGTCATGTATTTAAAAATAACTGTTGGTACATACCAAACTTGATAGTTTGTGGGGAATAGGTATATTCTTTCCTTTAGCTGGAATTACATTACTATACCTATGATGTTACTGGTGCCATTCTAGTAATTTATAGAAAAATAAAACTTTTTCAAAGCTAAGGTTGCAGCACTTCATATTCCAACATTTTTAAAATTTTCTTATCCTATCAAAAAATAAAACATTTAACAGAATGCAATTGTTAGCATAATTCCACTGCACTAAATTATTTATTATATTCATATTACAGAAATGCACAAATAAACAAAGATTGTTGTATGTCCACAGCATGGAAGTTATCAGCAACAGAAGAAAATTTGTACTTTTCGATAACTATAGGTGCATTACTAGGATTCCATAGGTGGCAACTTATTCCCCCGCCAGACCCAAATATGCAGGCATAACCACCACCGGTGGTGGGTGTTCCTATGTAGTAATCAAAAATAATGTCAGGTCTAAAAAGGACACAGTTCATATTCACCATCATTGTAATTGTAACAAGTAATGTAATTAGAGACTATGATAATAATTGGAAAGCTTTTAGAAAATTTGTGTTATAACAAGAATATTATTTACCCCAACAGGCCAGTTTTTAGTCGTTAGTTAATCTGACTGTTGGGCCAGAGGTTGTGGGTTCGATCCTCGCCAAGAATAAACTTTTCTGTGATGAGCAGATATATGTTTGATCACCATAGTACATGCTAATGCTTAGTTTAGGATCAGATCACAGCCATCTGTGAGTTATCCTGAGATATTCATTTATTTATAGATTTTTTTAACAGTCTTTTCCCAATCCTTTGTTAATACATATTACTTAGGTAATAAAACATCAAAACTCATCTATGCCATTTTTTTATTGGGTGGCATTTTAAAAATGTTTATAATCTATGTCACTAAGTACTGCAATTCTGACAAATTCAACAACACCTTATATGTAAAAATCTGTATAGCCATTTGGGTTGTAAGGTGTACTAAAGAAATGGACATACATACAAATATATATATACTCGAAAAACATTACTCTCCTTCTAACACATCCACAGTTTTGTTGAAATTTATTCAAGATGAGAAAAATAGATTATAAGGCATTTATTTAGGCAGTTTATTTCCGAAATCATTAAAAAACAACCTTTTTTTTAGCTTAAACAGCCACTGGTGATGAAAAAGTCAAATATTTTTTACATCAATCATCAAATTTCAAGGCAATTTTGAGCCTAATTTAAAAAAATGGCAATACTTTGTTATTTTAATTTAAGTTAGTTTCATTTGATCAGTTTTTTTTATTTTCGGCAGGCAACATTGTAATACCACAATAAAACTAAGCCAAGAAACTTTAACTGGTAGGAATTCAAAATAGTAATTTGTTCCATCCCTAATTGTAAAAGCTGTTATTGGCCCTTCATTTAACCTAGGCTTGACTAGGGTGGATCAAATTACTCTTATATTTGATGTTTGTGAAGTCTTGAAAGACTAAAGCACAATTTTTACAGAGAAACTAAGACACTTTTTTATTTATCAATTAACTATAACACAAATCAATTGCATGAAAGCTGGAAAATAGTTAAAAATATATTATATTAGATATTTGTCAAAATGGCAAATATCTAGGGGAAATTCTTCGTAATGATAACTTTGTCATTTATACAAAACATGACTACTGATATATTTATGGACCTTATTTCTCAACCATACAAACAAAAAACCTGGCCGAAGATACCTGCTGAATTTACCGACCCTTTACATTGCTACTACTGAAGAACTTACAAACTTTAATATTTATAGTTAGTTACTATATAGCCTATCTTATCTACTATATCTTGTCTACCATTACATTGACTAAAAAATATTACTGTGAACAATATATTTTCATAAGAAGTTATGATAGAAGACTGCTATTTTTAGAATAGACTAATATGTTAGTAAAATAATGGGTCAAGAAAGAAGCTAAAGTGAAGCTATATTATTGAATTTATATATACTGATTTCATAAGCAAATCAATTTAGTACATTAACAATTTAGTTATTTTAATAATAAAACAAAATAGCTGTTACTGATGCAAAATGGGTAATGGCTGTTGTAGGATGTCCAAATATTTTAAAGGAATATAGCCACACATATTAAAGCATGAAAAGCAGTGTGGTTAAGAAATTGACCTCCTATTCGAGGGGTCCGGATTTGAATCCCACGGTGCGCACTTCTGATTTTTCAGAGTTATGTGCCTTTTAAGCATTTAAATGTCACTTGCTATAACAGTGAAGGAGAACATTGTGAGGAAACCTGGATGCTTGGGAGTTTGCAAAACTCAAAGGTCTGTGAAGTCTGCCAATGGGCACTTGACCAGCGTGGCAGACTATGGCCTTAATCTTCTCATTCAGAAAAAAGACCTGTGCTCAATTGTGGGCCGTGATGGGTCGAGACAATTGAAGTATTTGTACGGAAAGAAGAAAAAAAGAAATAACTAATTCCTAGCACATTTATAATATTGTAACAGGCACAACATATGGTGCAGTATTATATTAACCAAGCCTGACTGACTGATTAATGGCAAACAATTGAGCTGTGAATCTCCTCGTGACTGAGGAAGCCTAGAAAATAATCATGCAGTTTCTAGCGGATGGTGGAAATATTGAATAAAATTGTATTAAAAACCTTTAGAATGATAATTATTTGATCTTGGATTATAATTTTAGGTAATTTTTCTTATAAGTACAAATCTTGTTAACAATATTTGTGACAAAGCAATAATATATAAAAAAAAAAGTAAAGTTGTAACAGCACATTGATATTATAGTTTGTTAAACATGTAAAGAGTTTGTTTCATCACAAAACTGTTATATTGTCACACACTTTTTAGGTTACAAAATGTGCATTGATGTGAAAAACAGACTATTTCTTTCCCTATAAATAACCCATTGGTGACATACCTACAATAAAAATAAAACTCTTAAAAGCCCCCCTCAAATAATATATAAAAACTTAATACATTCTGGGTTTAGAACCCATCCAAAGTTGCAAATATAGTTCACGAAGAAGTAAAATACAATATTTTTAATTTTAAAGACTTAATTTAATAATTATAAAGAATTAATTCCAGTAAATAATCCAGATTTTTAACTGTACATTAACACATTTATTGTTCTAAAATGATGATTATTGCACTAATATGGATGACGACTTTAATGAAAAATTCATTATTGTTATATTAAAAATGTAGCAGTCATTTCTATATTATAATGAGTTTATTTTATCTCAGATAAAATATTTTAAGAAAGAGATAAAGGAACTGATGGATTGATAATAATGTTTACAAAGTGTAAACGGGAAGGCCATACAAGAATGTTATATTTACTACTTATATCAATGCCAAACAGCTTATATATAGCAATATGATAATTTGTAAACTATTGTAATGATAACCAACTGCAAACAAAGTTCAATGCCCTTGCCACCTTTCCAAATATGTTTTATTGAACACCAGGAGATAATTAACATTTGTTTTAATGTAATAGAAAGCAACAAATGAACAACTTACCGTTGAATTTCTATAAGATGCTCCTTGAGGATTGTATGGTGGCATGGGCCGTGGAGGCCAGCCCGGAGCAGGGCCGTAGCCCGCCGGCGGTTGGTCATAACTATTGGGGTAGCGGTGCGGCGGCGCCCCGCTCGACTGCAGCAACGAATTTAGGGTCGGCGTTGGACCCGGCGCTTGCGACACTGCCTGCCCCGGAAAGAACCGTTGTTGCGGCGGTGGCCGGGGTTTACCGGGAAAACCGGGCCGCGCCGGATAGTAAGGATCCGCGCCCTCCGGGTACCGATATTGTCCATATTGGTCCGGACCCGGCCGCTCGCCGGGCCGATCGTGGCCGGGCGCCTCGCCTGCGTCGCGCGGCTGTCCCGGATCGGCCGACATCGGCGATTTACTCTTTGTGTTCACGACGCCATCGGGCGGAACGCGCCCGACGGTCTTGTCGGTGCCGTTTTGTAACAGAGGGTTCCTAGATTCACTGAGCTGTTCCGATGGATTCTGATCTACGTTAGGTTCGCTACGCTGAGACTCAGCCTGCGTCGCAGCCATGTTAGGCTGGTGGCGGCCGTCCCCGCTTACGCTCGCTCTGGCGATCGACCGGCTCGCTTACGTTACATCGAAAACGGGCGTCGGATTGCAAAACCGCGACGCAGACACTTCCATCACTATTATGCCGTTTAACTTTACACTAAATGTAACGCGAAACTGACGAAATATCGTTCACCGAAGCACACACATCGATCACATATCTACTCCATTGGCGTAAACGAGGTTATGGAAAAGGTTACATATCTAGCGGGCGCTTTTGTCATGTTCGAATGGAACATTTCATATCACTGGCACATTTGAAACACTTTCGACGCAATCACTTATTACAAAACTCATTCCTTATCCCGTAAAACGTATTGATAATCAAAAACAGAACAATAGAATCACGAAACTTCCAAAATTATTAGCGTCCGCCATTAGCGGACTTGAAAATCTACGGCGCTTGTCGACGCTTTTGCCTATCTTCACATCGGTGACAGAAAAATAAAAATGTGGGAGGTATATTTAAACGGGGACATAAATACCTTTAGCTATATTTTTGTTCAATAAATATGATATTAAGTCTTTTATAATTTGAGACAAGCACCAATACATAAAATTAACCAAAAATTATCTGTGCATGTTTACATTTCCGTAATATAGCGACCACGTAGTAACTACAGTACTACCAACATAACATGATTTGACCATTTTATCTGTTCCGCTGGCGCCAAGACATTTGTTGCTATGTTCAAGTTGTCATAATATTATACGATTTTGGAAAAACATAGAAGTAATTAAAAATATTAACAATAATAATAACTTTATATTTGTTCCTTCTTTCCTTTATTATTTTTCATTTTTAGTCAATAAATTTTTTAAACATTGTTATTGACCGGTAGTAGTACCAAC
>DWJZ01001412.1:0-23589 GCA_018249125.1 Asbolis capucinus
TCGAACCCACGACCATCGGTGTAGCAGTCAGGTTCACTAACCACTAGACCATATGTCACTCATCTTACAATATCGAACTCAACATCTTTTGTTTTCCTCATTATTTATACTTAGCTATGCACCAATACTGGAAGATGTCGGAATACATATGATGGTATATGTTTAAGGAAAAATCAGAATAATATTATTGATTCTAGAAAATCCATATCTAAAAAAATTTTGAGTATGAAGACGCTTATAAATATAACAAAAATATTTAAAAACAAAATGATTCCACCGTCCCCCTTCTCCCATCGAACAACCCGGCGTACGGCCAGTAAGGATGGATACTGGATGGATGGATATGTTGTGAACATCCCGCTAGTTCATTATGCATACTGCGAAGGATTGGAATAACTTGCTGCATCGGCGTTCCCGTCCACGTATGATATAGGAGTGTTCAAAGAAGCAGAGCGCCCAATACAACCACCAATCGTCGCCACTTTCCATCAGGTGGGATCGATGTCAGATATTAACTTATTTTAAGTAAAAACACACATATTGGACTTCCACATATTTTTGGTGCGAGCCAATGTATGAATATTTTAAGAAAATATCATAACGAAAACGGACGTGTTGTCGACCAGCAGACCTGACTAGCAGAGAATAGCAAGTGATTGTTATACAACTAGATCCCGATTCGGTTTAATAGGAATCGGTATCGGAATTACAAACAGTTCGGGGAGAGAAGCAATCATCGCCGCCATTGAGGAAATAAACATATCTCCACTAGCACGACCTCTTGGTCATTCTCACCGTGTAAACATATCTCCACTAGCACGACCTCTTGGTCATTCTCACCGTGTAAACTGATTGGGTCAATAGGATTTAACAATAATTAATTAAAATACTAACGTTCATACCGTTTGGTTGGTACGCCTGGACTTCATTCAGGAAACCTCCTCCTTTCCGTTCCTCTTTTTTCTGTGTTTGTAACCTCATAACTTTTAAGTGGTGTTTAAATATGATTTTAATAACTATTTTATATTCCGAGGCAGCCGTTAGTCACGTGGTCCCTGTCTATTTACATACAGGCACCACCACCAGTAATAGTGTACACAGCTACAGACAGACCCTCTTCGTACCCCGGCGTGGTCATCCGGCCGGCATGGAGGCCATCTCCTTTACTATATTAGATTATCATTAATGAGACGATCTGTATACTGTAATATATTTTTCCCGCAACTATCTCCGTATCGAACAGATTTCATTTCATTTCGTCCCCTAAATTAGGAAAATGCTAGAACAAATATTAATGTATTCTCTGTCAAGTGCACGACTCTAAACTTTCATGTTGTCGTTCGATAACCCCGATCTTCCATACAGACATTCATTCCACATTGTAACCCCTTCAGGCCTTATTGACAATAAAATGTAACCCATGTGTTTGTTCACCCGATACTTTACCTTTCTACCATTTATAATGAAAAAATGATCAGGCGTCAAAATATATACAACATATAAATTAGTTCGTTCCCTCCGTCAGCCAGCAGACACCAGCAGTCAACAGACTGATTAAGCCAGCAGTTGAAAGTAGATCCACCCACAAACGATATGTTGAGCTACATTTTAAAAATAGAATTATCTACGAATGAAATGTTGATAAACATTTTAAAAGCGTGCTCCAGGATACGATATGCAAATAAAAATATTACATTTAGTTAAATGGAAGCAGAGGTGTTTAAGAAATCATTTGGAACTTTATGTGTATAATGAACTTGTTTGTCCTGCCTACTAGCACCAACTCGGCACTGACAATGAAACAGCTTTGACATGTGTAGTACCTACTGCATTGGTTCCTGATAAAAAATAACGTAACAATGAAATACTCCCTCCAAATGATACAAACGGTATAATGGTGTAGGTGCCATATAATAATATTATTTTCACTAGAAAGGTTCGTATCTACAAAAGCTTTCACTCACCAAAAATGACAATGTATTATTCCGGATAGCGCAGGAGCGCTTGCAACGAAAAATTACATTTATCCTTTCCATGTTTGAATATAAGTTGGTGAAAATGCGCTGAGTTAACTATTATCGAATTCACGTAGCGTTCGATAGCTCTCTCATATTTTGTGTAGAATTTACGTTCGGAAATGGAGGCAGATGTTAAAAATTGTTGGGTGCGATTCGAGTCGATAGGTATCGACGTCACGCGTCGAGGAACGCCGGCACGTGATCGCCGCTCCGTCCCGACCACCTCCACTCACCTCGACTTACCCTTATCAGTCAGGTACTGGCCAATAGAAACTTTACACGCGTTCCGCTCGAATACAAACAAACATACTCCTCGAGGTACAAACTTCATCTTAGTATACCTACAGCGTTCGCTTTATTTAACCCATGGATTTAACCCCGAGGTGGGTGAGTTGCTTCATTTCTTCACTTTATCTTTCTTTTCTCGATTAACATTATTTTTTATGTCGTGTAAGTTCCAAAAACATTGAGTACCTATTGCCCATATATTAATGTTTTGATATTATAGCGGCACAATATAAAGTAAAAGTGTCTAGGATCAGGCAGAGTCCCGTATCATACGGGCGGCTAGACATCGAAGCCTCAGTAATAAGGCTCCGTTTCCGTCCAAAGGTAAGGAACCTTAGAAAAACTAATTCCCGTGTCAAGCAAAAAGGTAAAATTCATTCTCTCCTCAACTTATTTACATAAAATTGTCGACGTCGCATCTCGCGGGGCGGTGGGCCCGGGGTGCGAGGCGCGCGGTACGAGTGCGGCGGCGGACAGGGGCAGGGGCGGGACGTACACCTCCGCGTCATCAGGCCAAGGACACCTTAATTTGTCATTTCTCCTAACTAATCAGCCGCGTCTACACCGAGCTTTCCGGAATATTGTATCAAGTATCTTGTTTGCACGTCCTAAGATAATTAGGTATACAGATATCGGTTAGTAATATTATTTTTTAACTTGACACGGTTCACACTATTCGTATAATTATTTAGAGATGTGCCGACTAATCGACCAAAAGTGACTTTGTTTAAGGCCAAAAGTGTATTGTTTAAAGACTTCAAAATACATACATATGTTACGTCAGAACTTTTCACTGAGTGGACCGACTTAATATATTTTTTTTCAATCGAAAGGTGGTGCTTGCAATGTGATACCATTTTATTTAAAGCGACATCTGATGAGCAGTTTTGAGTTGTTCTTCCTTTTAATATTTTTGTTTTGTCGAATTGTGAGTGGGTGGAGCGATTTTTGAGTTATCACCTTTTTTGTTTTTCTTAATGTTCGTTCATAACTTTTGTTGGTTCACCGAGTGTGATGATATCCATCAATATAAAATACACATGAATTGATTATTCCTCCTTCTTTGAAGTGGTAAATAAAGATATTACCCGTTGTGTACCCACATTATGTGATATTACCGGAATTGCAAAAACAGTCACATACTTGCAGCTGAGCACGTGAGTTGAGGTGTAGTCTGTTTCTGAAAGTTTACAAGAAAAAACCCCTATCACTGGTATTTTTTTAGACATGTCCAAAACATACGGTCTATTTCTGTTTGATCGACCGCTTGACAAGTTGGAAAGGTACGGAGTCGGGGGTTCAGTCTTTCATTAATAAAAAGTAACATATAGGATCGCCAACCAGTTTTTATTATTGATTAGATGTTTTTGATAAACATTATAAATTTTGATTAAAACCCGAATTAATAAGAAGTGTATGTGTTAAACATTTCTTTCAGATCCATTTAGTAGTTATTGTCTGAGAGAGTCACAATCCATTTGTCCATCAGTCTATCCATCTATTCTCATAAACTATCGCATTTATAATATTAATAGGATTTGTAAATTTCAGTAATAATTTATTGAATTTAATTCATAAAATGATGCAAGAATGTGATGTTATCATGTAGGACATGGTGTGTGTGGGCCACGTCTCACTGGGCCCATTTTATCGCTGATTTAGTTATAAACGTGCGCATCATCACAGGGGACCCTATAATCGGGATCAATCTATCCTGTGTTCATTTCCTGGCTGTGGTCTATCTGTGTGCTAAGTTTGGTCGGGACATCTTCAGAAACTTTCACATTTATAATATTAGTACGATTTAATTGGTTTATGTTGAGATAGTTTATTTGTATATTCCCAGAAGCATAATCGAATAACTTTTAAACAGTATAACTTTTATTCTGTATAAAATGAGTTTTATCTACTTGTGTTATAGATCTAAAGTTGCAGAAGCAAATCTTAGCTTATAATTAAGAAGCTTTCAGTAATATAAATATATTTAAGTACGTCATTAGGTTATCAACCTCTTAGTTCGTGATTTACTTCAATCAACTTTTAATTTAATTCGTTAATAACGTTTGCTTGTGAGAACTAATTGGAGAAATAAAACTAATTAATTAATGCAGTTGCCCTTTTAAAGTTCATTTTATGTTTAAAAGTAAAACGACAGTACTATTTGTATTATAGGTAACAAGCAGTCGCTCGTATGTTCAGCATACTTTAAGTTTAATCAAATATTGAACTTACAATGTCTCTAACACATCGAGTTATCAACGAGCTGGCTTCTAGGCCAAAAACAACAGGAGCAACCGATGAAAGATTAAGCTTGCAAAGTTTTTCGTAGCCTCATTTTATTTTATTATCAAAAAGTTTCATTAGGAGAAGTTGAGGGGTGCTTGCCGGTTTATTGTCCAATTCATTTGTCTGGAAACAGTCGCGGACGTAAATACTGGAAGCGGTGCGCGTCCACCGCCTCCTCCGGGCGCCGCTACATTACTGAACACTAACTTTGTCTCGCACCTCGTTATGCTTCCACAGGAAGCAAGGCACAAACTTTATTATTGTAATAACTGCTTTGTTGTTGTTGTCATAGAGTGGCGGCGAGTGAACTACTGCGTAAATAAAACACGCGCATTACTGGCTCTCACTACGAATTTACGGACGCAGGATTGTTCGCGTAAACTATATCTCAACCAAAACAAGGATCCTGCTCCTGAAATGAGCGTCTAAATTGTACTATCTCAGTGACGCGGTCAAATGTAATACCGGCGTGGTAAGTTCATAAAAACTAGCTATAGGCTAGTTGTCATTCCAATACTTAATCTATCTCTGTGCCAATCTTTGCGCGAAACAGTAACAAACATATTCGTACGTACGTACCTAATTTCTGATTTTAACTAATCACCTATATGATACTGAATACCGAGTGATATTAAAATGTTACAAACAAATGAAAAATCGATAAAAACGTAAGCTGGTGTGAACGGGATGTAAGACTGATTGAAAGACAACGTAGACTGAAAGCTCAGAGAAGGATGATAGGTGGAAGGGAAACTAATAGGACGGACGACGTAAACGAGTGTCAGAAAAACTGTAATAACTGAAATAATAATGAAGCAAAATGTTCATTAATTTTAGTCCGCTGTTCCACATAAATGGTCCAATTAAATATTTCAATAGCCATAGCACGCTTGTATCCAAACAAACCAGTTGAATTAACGAAGTAATATTTTCGTTTAGTACCATAAATTAGTTGTTTACAGAAGACGGAGTATTACCGTCCGCGTGATGGAGTGGCAGCACGTTGGAACCAACACGTGTTCGCTGGCGCACGGAGCGTCCTCGAGCCGAGTGCTCCATGACTGACGATTACACGGACGGCTCCTGACGATAGTCACTTGTGGAGCTCTGCTGCTTGTGGTTTACGAGTATGCTTCGTTTCTATTAAAATTGTAATTAAATTACTTTTGAACGTTTTCACGATATTTGTAACTTTTGACAACTATTTCAGATTAACTCTTGGAATTTAAATTAAATTTACCTTATCGCTTTAGTATATTATGTTCCTTTCCTCAATAAATAAGATACACATTATTTTATACAAAAAGTCATTTGTGGTATTTGGAGATCACCATCACCACTAAGTTGGTATCCGAAAAGGAATTCTTCAATGACCAGAGCAGTAACAATTTTTAAATTGGTTTTGCATACTACGTTAATAGCATACGGAAAATCTTGATCTAAGGTGCTTGGTTAAAAATTTGTACGTTGGGGATGAATAATAATGACGGGCGGTAAGGGTGTATGTTAAGACAAGATGGTATTTTTTAAAATAGCTTTGGTCCGGAATTTCTTAACTGAGACAATACCAATGTATTAATATATACTCCAATGAGTATATATAGGACTTTGTGTTGCATCATTTAGTAAGCTCAATTTAAGCCGTTTTCTGTAATAAACTAACTAGTGTACCACTCAGCACTAATTAAAGCTAAGGTTAGGTCTGTAATATACATATATATAAACTCTAACAATTTTAACATTTTACACTGAAGTCTTAAGTGCTGGAAGCCCTGAATAAAAAATACAGAAGCTACCAAAATACTTTTCATTAAAATAAATGAGTTGGTAACTCTTAGATGGTCAGTGACACAAAATTGTGGTAAGCAAGTAATAATGAGAAGTATTGATATAAAACGACGAATAAAGTTGACTCAATGGAGTGACAAATGCATGAAAGTGCAGAAGAGGACGTAAATGATGTCGATACGGCGCGAGAGGGCACGAGAGGGCGCGGGCGGCGAAGGCTTTATTCCCTGCCCCGGAACAGCGGAACTGTTGGCTGCAAAATATAAACTGCACTCGCTTCAAATTACCTTCACGTTTTATGACACGGCCGAGGGCAATACTTGTTCTACATTTTTCGCGCGGTTTAAAATGATAAGTGGATCTATAACAATCATGGGATTGTTATCGACGTGAGTGTTCTATTCTTGAAAGTAGTTTGTTCTTTTAGTACTACGTTGTTCTTTAGAAAGTATCCTACAATTTGGAAGGAAGCCAAAATAGTACCAATTTTTAAGAGTGGGTCAAAAAGGGACATAAAATATTACAGACCAGTATCTATACTTTCTATATTTGGAAAGGTACTCGAAACCCTTATACTTCCGCAGTTAAGATATTGCCTCAAAAATATAATATCAGAAAGGCAACACGAGTTTGTACAAGACAGATCAACTCAAACAAACCTCATAACTTTTGTTGATAAAGTGGTAGAATTTGTAGATCGTAGAAAAATTTCGAGCATCGGTATTGGGGGTTCATTGTTAAATTGGTTCCGTAGTTAAGAATCAAATAGTAAATCTAACGTGGCAGTAAAAAATCGTGCATCTTTTACAATTCTTCGGGTGTGCCGCAGGGATCACATTTGGGCCCAATATTATTTTTAATATTCATCAACGACGTTACGACCTGCTTCACAAATTCTGAAGTTTACTTATATGCCGATGACCAGAAATTTATAAGGCCTATACGATCGTTACAAGATCAAGCTCTCCTGAGGTGACATAAATAGATTAATATCCTGGTGTAATAAGAACAATATGATATTAAACATACAGAAATGCTTTTACCTATCGTTACCTCATTTACCCGTAATGTTAATACAATTTTAACAGAATGTGAAATAGTTACGGAAAAATTAACAAAAGTTTTTAGCATACGAAATTTGGGTGTTATAATTGATAATAAGTTGAACTTTCAAAAACACATTTCGAATAGTAAGAGCGTCAAAGTCCTTTGGTTTTATTATCAGAAACACTCAAGATTTTAACCAGATTTCTTTAATGCACTAGTAAGAAGTGTATTGGAATACTGTTGTCAAGTTTGGACACCGTTTTATGAAATATATAAAAACCGAATTGAGCGAGTACAGCGCCGGTTTTTAGTTAGTTTGGCATATAATATGAAAAAACACAGAAGCTTAAATTCATACGAAGAAAGACTGGCGTATTTTAATACAATGCGTTTGGAAAATAGACGATAGCAGCTAGATCTTTTATTTCTATACAAATTAATAAACAACAAAATTGACTGTGTTGATTTACTGAGTAGGCTAAATTGCAGAGTCCCGAGTAGATTACCACGTCCAGGAACGTCCACTTCCATATCCCAGTTAACCATACAAACTTAGGAAGCAATTCATACTTACCAAGGATTTGTCGATATTATAATTATCTGTCCAGGTCTCAAGGTGATATTGACATCTTATATGATACATTTTATAAATAAAAAAAAAAACATTTTTTTAATATTTATTAAACCTCCAATGTCCTGGCATGAACATATAATTTCAGTTTAAATATATTTTCATTTTAATAGGTACATAGGTCTTGGGTACCCAACATGTTGAGTCGTGGTTGCCTATAATTGGGAAGACACTCAGAATGATATTATGTTTAGTATGAAATAATTATGGAGTGTAACTTCCGTTGGCAATCGTTAAAATAAATAAATGAGTTACGTTATCGTAGTTTGTTTTGTATTAACGTAGAAATACTGAAGTATTAGAGCGGCTTGTGACTATTAATGAGGCACCTACGACGTGCACTGCTCCCGGCGCATCGTATAGACGTGCGTCTCGTGTTTGTGTTCTTTAGGCGATATTACCTGTATGTTCTACTTACATTAACAACTTCATATTATAAACCAAAATGTTATAACTCTTTATATATTTTACTTCCGTAATTTTCAATGTTTTACCGTCTTCAAAAAAGGAGAAGGTACTCAATTCTTGTATTTTTTTCTTAAACTTTTTACTGGATGGACCGATTTGGACATTTTTTTAATCGAATGCTGGTGGTTGCGATATAGTCCCATTTTATTTTAAGCGACATCTGACGAGCAGTTTTGGAGTTATTCTTCCTTTTAATATTATTGTTTTTCTTTTTTACCAAATAAATTTTTATCGGGTGCTTCGATTTTGATTATTAGTTTTATATTACAACGGTCATACTTGATCCGTAGTTTAATATCGTTTTAAGCGACATCCAAAGAGTGATTTTTGAGTTATTAGCTTTTCTTGTTTTTCTTAATTTTCATTCATGATACTTCTTTTAATATTCTGAAGTTAGTACCTGCCGCATACTTATATGTAATTCTTTAACGACATCTGACGGTTAGTTTTTAAGTTATCGTTAATAATGCGTATCGAACTACTATGCGTTGCGACTACGTTGACAATGATCGTTTCATTGTATTACTTGTCGCAAGCGTTTGGTTTTTTTAATTTTTTGACAAGGATTTATAATGACTTGTTTCTCTCACATCTCACAATATACTATCTTATCATTCTGACAATAGAGAGATGACTTCAAAGTTCATTATGATTTAAAGATATCTATAATAATACACAATCCTAGGCGGGAGCAGGCCGGCCGGTGGTCTCTCCGGCGGCGCCGCCCACTATCTGTCTCCTCATGAGAGGACTACATCACAAAACTCATTTGGCATTCCGCCACCTACAATGGCTCGTGTAGATGCGAGCCTGTATTTAAAATACCTGCTTTTTAACCCAAAACTCCGAGGCAACTTGCCACGGCTGACTTTAAATGAGATAAACTACTAATTGTTATATCCTGTCCCAGACAATTACAAGCCAAGATTTATTTGATGTAGTATGTATGTGAGGTACCTTTAGAATATTTTATCACTGTGTCGTATATAACTGTAACAGTGTACGTCACTGATAATACAGCTCGAGAACGCAACGTATCCGTTGTTTTCCTAGCCGATGATTTATAGCTGTTTTAAATTCCCAGAGCGCACTTGACAGACAGACTTGACAACCAAAATGATTACAACTCTAGCTATTGATCAGGCAAATAATTTCAATAATAAAAATATGTTTATGTTGTAATTCATAATGCAAGCATTTTTTGTAAATATCTGTAAAATGATATGCTATTAGGGTCTGTAATAACCAACAATTATAACTATAAAAGCTTCGACTCAAGCTTCCAGCTTTCGGCATTTCCTCTGGTCCTATCGATGCGGACTACCGCTAGAGAGTCGGAGAGCTGACTCTGTACCCACGGGTGTTTGCCGGAATCTATGGCTACCAACAGGAGTCCGTTGAGGATCCGTTCTCTATTCCTTCAAATATAAATAATTTGCTTGTGCCTTGTACCTTTGACAACACAGAGAGTACAGTGGTGGAAATATACCTGCTGGCTGCTCGCGCCAGTGGGAAATAGAATTCGAATGACGAGTCATGCTGGAACTCTTGAATCTCACACTATGGTTGGTGTCCAGTTGGGGTATAGTCTAGACCTCCGCAGTAACGAGTGCAGACGCGTCCTGACTAGTGGGCCATTAATGGATTAAAACCAATGACTCGCCAAAACTGGTTAAAACCAGTGTACAAAGGCTGTGCTAGAGGACAGAGCGCAGAGGTGCCTGTCTCTCGGTGTTCTATAGGGTGCATTTTTGAAACTGTGTGCAGCATCTATACGACTTTATTTCTCACCCTTTTTTACCTTCGTAAGACAGGACGCACGCCGGGTACCAATCCTCACAACGTTGATATCCCTCCGGTACGGAAGACACTCTTCGCTTCGTTCTTTGTATGGGGTACCGCTGAGGACTGGAATAAATGACCAGTGTCTGTGTTTCCCCTCGAGTGTAATATATGTAGATGTCTTCAAGACAAGAGATAATAGGCTTCTTCCAAGTTAATGCACTTTACCATCTAGGACTATATCGCTACTTACCATCTGGTGGGAATATAGTGTAGCATTAACTTATCATATGCAAAAAAAAGGAAAAAATAACAGTTTTTATATAACATCTACAAATCATAAAAAAGTAAACTGCGATTGGTTTGCATATATTCGGGTGGATAAGTCGGCAAGGATGGTTCGTTAGTTCGACGAGCGCAGCTGCCGCGGCGGAAAAACTGGCATCAACAAACAAATGCCGTTCCCACCGTCACATTGCCGTGTGACGAGCTGTGACCTCAACTCAGCTTTGGAAAGATTATGAATATGACGGTGCTACCATACTTTATAGGACCGTAACTCAGTTCTGTAACAACTCGTAACGATTACGGGAAACGTAAAGTACTGATTTGACTACTAACACTAAAAATGCCTTTTTTAACCAATATCCGCAATTGTTGAGGTAACGCAGAGGCATTCTCAATCGGATGTCAGCGTGCACGGTCGTTGGTCGTAGTCAAGTGGCGTCGAGTTCTCTGCATTAACATTTTATAATCCATCTGCATCATGGCAAACCGTGATGATTTTCGTAAAAAGATTCTGTCTAAGACTAACCGAGGGGCCTAGCAATACCTCAGACATATTATTTTTAATCCTGGGCCATGATTGACCTGATGGTCACTTTTGTTTTCAGTGATTCCAATTATTTAGTAAAGATGGAAGCACGATGTTAATATTCGCAATACTATTAGACTTGGAATAATTTTGTAGTTAATACAATAATATATATATAAACGTAATCAGTAACCGTTGCATTTCCACCTGTCAACTCAATACAACAACAAAAGTTCCAAAATTAAACGATATTTGTCCAAAAAAACGATTTTCATGTTAATTGATGACGTTGTTTTTTACATATACATACATATGTTTAACAAATTCAAGTGTAATATTGTAACTGAAAAAAAATTGAACGAGTGATTGTTTCTAGAGGGCACTGTAGCCAGCTCAGTGGTTCCGTCTTCAGGCTCTTGATCACAATGAGGGAATCACACCCGTTCATGTATTTTAACATTAAGTGACGTGACAGAACCAAATAACAGGAGCTATAAATCTTATAAGGTGATAGTAGAGAAGCTGGCCGGGACGCTATTGTTGATATTATTTGTGTGGGCATTTCATTGTGTCGTCGATTCTGAACGATTAAACAACATTCTTATCATTTCTAAAACCATTTTCGTTAACATTGACTTTTTGCATTGAATTTTTGTGAAACCATCTTTAGGTACACCCACCTCCTTGATTCTAGTTAATTTGAAAATAATTATATTCTATTATTTACGGTTTCATTTTATGCCGTTACCGAGCTCACTCGTTTCACCCGATGGCCGCGAACCGCAGCCTTCGAAGCGATTTCGCTGGGCGTTCAAAGCGTCAGCGTCGAGGTGTGCGAAGAAAAATATGTGTCGCAAGTTTAAATCCTTCAAAGTATACTGCAAGTAATGGCGGTATTTTGTTTTGACGCTTAAAGCGAGGTAACGCCTCTTGCTCCGGAGTGTTTCGTGTCTCGGCCATTGTTCGTGCTGCGTCACGATGCACATAAATCAAGATAATAACGCGTGGTCCTCTTCCACTGCGCTGCGTGGTGCAGTGCAGATACACTGCACGATCCGTTCATACTTCAATTTATATAAAAATGTAATTTCAAGACGATTCCTCATTCGTATTGTGTCTGTTTTTTACCTTGTTAAGAACAGCAATAAATGTCTTTTGTAATATTATGTAGTAGTGACATAGACATATCAACGTTATAGAGGAAAGAATTAAAGAAAAATAGTATTCTGCAGAAACTCTAATTAGATAATTAAATTAACGATAAAAAAGTGCATGTTAAATTCAGTCAGCCACAATAAAGTGTGGCCGAGTTCAACAAGCATCTTGCATAAGATCATATTAAATTTGTTTTGACCTTAACACTTCAGCCATATTTGTTCATTCGCACAGATTTAAAGGAGAATATGTATGTTTGTTTAGTGTTCTATAATATTTTAGTCATATCATAAATCTTTATAGAATGGATCGTTTTATTTTAATATTAAAGATATCAAACGCGAAAAGATAAATAACAATAAAAAAGGCGAGAAATTCCCCGAGCCCGCGGGATTACGAGCTGTACCGTCTCATTACCGGAGGGGACTGGAACAGCATATTCTTGTTCACGCACGCCATAAAACCGCGGAACTTTTTTCGTTGCCATATAAATTAATTTGTTACTCGGAAGTCTGTTGAAGAGTTACGTTCGCAAGGTAAATGCTTATGCTTTGTCTAATATATTTTCGTCATTTATTTTCTTATATCTTTCCGTTCTCGTTTGTTTCCACTGTACTACTGTTTGAGCTTTTTAACTTCTTGAACAAAAATTTTTTGTAACATGTGTATGTATGGTATTCTACTTTAGCTGTATACTTTTATTATATCTAATATAATTCCTGTTATGCAATTTCACTTTAAATTGCAAAGCATGCTAATTGAATTAAATTTAGCGCTAATTCAAAAACCGTAAAATCAATGAGTAGTTTCTTAATAATTTTGAACGAAATAGTTCGTTTGCAGAATGTGAGGGTAATGGCTCGCCTCGTGCAGGGGAGGCATTATCGTCGCGGTCGGTGTGCAGCCGTTCAAGTTTAGCTAAATAATGTACCGAGGTGGCTTTACTGGTTATTGAAGTGGTTCTGTTCGACCTTCGGAGTGCTCGGGTCGATCACATGGCAGTAGGTGGAGACGAGGGTTCGCAAGGTACGATATTTTCTTTTTAGGTAACGGCAAGGCAGGAGAGGTATGGTTTTTATTTCTTATTTACGAGGCTGTTTCCCGAGTACATTTGATACTGTTTTTAAGGAATAACTTGGATCGATGTTATTAAACGTTTCTATGTTTTATTAGCTATATTACTTAAATACAGTTTACATCGAAATAGCAATGATATACTAGTACTTAGTTAATGGTAGTAGAATATTGATACTAGAGTTGGTCGTTAGTGATTGGAGCTTGCTGGAGGATGTAGTAATATTTATAGATGTTGAATAATGTCAATGATGATGATCATCTTACAGCATGTTCAATGAACTAGACAATGTTTCGTTGACAGACAACATTAGCACGGCACCCTGTCCGCGAGGCGGTGCTCGGAGCAATATTTAATTACATACATTTATTTATTTCGTTTGTATATCTGAACAGAGGAGATTTAAAATGGAATATTTCTCCGATTAAAAAACAAATAAGAAGAGTGCGTGAGGTTTCATTATGGTCCCTAAATGGAAAAACTGTGTACCGTTTGTGTCATCGCATATTCATGGGGCATTCCGTGAGTCGACCTCTCAAGATTTGCGCACCGACTAAGTAAACAACGTCTAATGGAAGGATTTTAGGAGGTTACGTGACATTCATAAACATTCGGTCCCATGTTATTCATTAATATTTTAATAACAACCTTTTATCCGCGGCCTCGGCCGCACACTTAAAGGGACTTTTATTACGTTATCCGATACATTTAGTGGCTCGTATACCTGGGAGCGCCGGGCCGTGTGTGCGTGTGCTCCACATACAAATATATCGTAAGACACTAGCAGTCGCCTCAGATTTACTTCAAGTGGGTAATGCTGCTCGTAGACGCGAACGCTCGGTGAAACCCTTTTAAGATTTCAATATTCAAATATTCATCCTTGATAACCATTAAGCTTAGGCTGTTTAAGCTCTAGTTTCTAGACATACCGGCTTAAGGTTCCGCTGACATATACGTGCACCAGTCAGTCAGGATTGGAGGGACTTATAAGGAATTAAAATGTCATGGCCGAGATGTGTAGTTGGTTGTTTGATGCGGCACGGGCACGTGGTCGCGGGAGCGAGCCGGTGGCGTGCGTTAGACGGCTGTTCAGCTCGTGCTGCCCCGACGCTCTCCACAATATGAGGCGACTACTTTCTAGAAGTCTTCGTGCTACTCCTTGTAATTAATATCAGCGTCCAAATCTCACGAGGTTTTAACAAATATACCATAATTGAAACTGGATTAACCAGCTTTATAAGTCTCGTGTAAAAACTTCAGTCATCCAAATGAAATTATAACGTTGACACGGCTTATGAACTATAATTAAGTGAAAATTAACTTTGCGTCACTTGTACCGGGACTAAAGGGACAAAACCTTAAAGTAATTAGTGGTCTAGTCATAAATAGAAAGGACCGCGTTAATAATGCTCGCATAGCTTGCGAGTACACGGCTCGCTAGCTCACTGGCTCTTTTAGATCCTGTCATTTAAAAGTGCAAAGTTACTACACAATGTTGTGATAATCTGATTCACAATACCCCGCGGCCTGTACACCCGTGCTGTCTCTCGCTGCTCCGTCTGAATGCTCCTCATCTCTGCAATCGTCATCCGCAGAAACTGTTTCACAGAACATGTAGTTGTATGCTTATATAACAACAAATTATAATAGTACCAAATAACAAACTAATTCATTCCATTCCCGGTACAATAATCTTGTTTTTAGATGTTAAAAATGATCGTGATAGTACGGAATCGTTCTTGTGCAGCCACTACTTGCTATTGTTTGTGTTCATATATTGACGAGCGGGTACATCTTACCTATACCTTAAAATATATAAATAATATTGTACGACGCTGAAACAGTGCGTGCTCACATTCGATAGAATAAGGAAATATTTCGTAAAAGGCTAATTAAGTCTCAGTTTAATTTCTAAGGATAAGTCTATAAGCCCTGTGATAAAATCATCTCAGGTTATATTTAAGATATCTCAGCCTAATATACTCTTGAGGTGAAAGGAAAGGTCAACTGAGACCGTAATATCTATAGTCGATTTAACGTTGTGCCTACTGCTTTTGAGGTTGCACTTTTATTTTATTTATTTAGCAATTTATATCGGGCATCTTGGCCCATAATATAATATACCTTACAGACTAATATCCATAGTATATTTGTATAAAAGTTATAACTAAATCCCGTTAGACTGGCGAAGTGAGACGCGCTGCCCGCGACTGCCGGAGTCGTCGACGTCCACGAAACTTCCGAAAGACTTCCCTTTGGCCACAGCTCCTCGTTTCATGACTTAGGTTAGCTGCTCGATTAGTACACGCAAAGCAAACGAATTGAAGTGCACCAGGTTCCACCACTCCTACTTCTCTACCAGAACCCCATAATTAGTCTGTCATTTTAAGTTAAGACCGGTTTCTAAAAACGTGTCTACGATTATTTTATGAAGCAACTGGCCATCCATCACAACTGTAGTGTGACGCAGTACTATAAAATATTGTTAGATGAAGTACAGCGAACGTCATTTTTTCTTGATTATTTTGATGTGAGGTGCTCCGCTACAGAGTTTTACGAGTGTATGTCTTCTGAGAGCGATAACTTAGTCACTTTACGTTCAGACGTTCATGCTTCAGTGTACTTACTGGGAGTTCGCCGCGAGGCTGTGCCGGCTCATAAACAGACATATCTGTTTTCATCTTCCATTTGAATTTGTTTTTCTCTTTAGCTACTCTATATTAGACGTGAGAACTCAATTTGCATCTGTTTATCGATAAACAAATATATTCCGTCCCTTTTTCTATTCAGGTCCATTTTATGTTCACGTCACAATTTATATCAAAAAATGTACTTGTATGTTTTTCATTTCGAATGTTTTGTACATCGGAATAAGTGACGCAGGGAAAGTGGCCGGTGGCTGTCTCGCAACGTTGGCCTCGCTCCACAGCGCGGTTCCTGTATCGCGTGACGCAGGCGACTGGAGGGCTGGCCCCGTGCAGTGCTCTGTGCCGCGTCGACCTGCAGGGCCGCACGCCCAGCTGCTCGTAATAAGCGGTGTTCATTACCCTTTCATTTTACCCGCAAAATGTTGTTAATTGTTACAATTGAACACGAGCACCAGTGAAGTTTTTGCTCAATCTCATCATCTGATTATTCTTTTTCTTCTCTTATCACCATCTTCACATCTTCTGATTCGTCCACGGAAATAATATTGCAATGATGGCCCGCAAGTTCCCTAATACTTCTAACATTCTATATGCGAGGTCCAAGAAGAGACAATGTTCTCCGTGCTCCTGGACAATTCTACTAATATTATATGTAAACAAATAAATATCTTTGGATAACTCGCACATGGCCATCCGACCTTAAACTAAGCGTTAGCTTATACTATGGTGATCAAAACTGATAAACGTACATATTACTTTTAAATATATACTTATATAGATATTTACGCACAGAACAAACATTCCTGCTCATCACGGAAAAGTTTGACCTGGGTGGGAGTCAGGTTAACCAACCTCTAGATCAACCAACTTGTCATAAATGTGAAAGTTTGTGTGGATGGATGGATGGATATTTGTTTCTCTTTCACGTATTCATAACTGAAGCGATCGGGATTAATTTTGACACTGAGATACATACATATTGTAGAACAAAATAACACATAGACAACTTCTTATCAACATGTTGTTTGGACGAACACTAATGTATGGTTGTGATACATTATCTACATACTAGTAACCAAACACACTTCACCTAACCTAGCTGCTGTTGTTCTAACTACAATCATCTGTGGTAATTAGTTCAAATGAAGTTGGCAATATATAAGTTCCCACTCCATTTCTGTATCTTGTAGCGGTATGTGTCGACTGCAAAATATAAGGTCTCAAATAACATGAAACGTATTTCTTTTCAATCCTGTTCTCGCACCGTATCAGAACCAACCATCATGGAATGAATTAGCTCTGAAACACATATCATTGCGTATTTAAACCCCGAAAACCAACTAAAAGCAACTTTTTCCCAATATTGCAGGAGATTCTGGAATCAGACTGAATACAACAAAAATTAACGACGTGTGGGTCAGCGGCAGTCGCAGCGGCGAATCGGTCGCAGCCACACTTTATAGTTTTAATATCGTGCGGTTTGAGGTCAGTGGAGTTACAGCGGGAACTCGCTTTTACTACAAACGCTTGTCTTCTCGCTATTACGATGGAACATATGTAGAGAATGACCGGCCGCACGGCCCGGTAACCGCCACTGTGCTCCGCTATTTCAAAGCTGTTGTTATCTGAACCGTTCGGATGTAACGTAAACAATAAGCCTAATAAACATATTTCCTTTCATTCTAGTGTTGTTCTCTCTCAAACATAATTGCAATTCGTTTTCGAACATCTTTATAACAATAACAATGTCATTAAATAAAGAACAGACATATATGTAGTCTTTGCTTCATGTTTGATTTAAAATAGTCTTGTGGTCTACTGAACGGTCTTACTTACGTACATACATATATCTGTTAGCGTAGTGTAGTGTAGAGTAGTGTAGTGTAGTGTAGTGTAGCGTCTTCTGGCGCTCGGTATGTGCGCTGCGTATAAATTGTCGGGCGGGCGCGGCGATAATAGTGCCAGATTAGGAGCTGACAATTTTAGCAAAGCGTTCTTTTATGTTTATGAGTTTACGTGTCCTGAAAGTTAGTGGCTTTCCCATGGAGAGGAACCTGTACAGATAAACGAAATTAAGGTAAGAATTCTTGAAATTTTACAACTAAACAAAATTAGTTTGCAGTGTACTTCAGGTTAAGATAAATGAGTTTTACTTTCGTTCGTCCATACTTTATTTTAAAATTATATTTGTGTGCATTTTGTGTTTGTCAAAGAGACTTTCTAAATAATATTCATTTATTTATTTAAGGATCACCAACATAAGAAACAGAATATGGCTTAATCTAAGCACACAATCAAATGTAGCATGAATGACTGCTCTTATATTTACAGGTAATCACAGCATGTCATACAAAATTAGTACTCTTAATATAACACAAATACAACTAAAACTCTTATAATACAAAACTCTCATTATACGAAAAATAACCAAAAATAAAAAATTATCTAATTATATATGTATATTAAAGTTTTGGGGACTAAACTAGTCTAAATGAAGTAATAAAATAAACGAGCTATGAAGTGAACTTTAATATTAGGTTAACAGGCGTTACGGGTATGTAAGCGGTACGTCACATTTCACAAATGTATTTTTAAAATTGGCGCGTCTGTCAAAATGAATGTCTAAGTCTGGGATTATATTTGTGTATTCATTATACAGGCGTGATATGCGTATAACGGGTGAAATGGAAGTGCTTCAAACTGTCGCTGTATGTTTTAACATAATTTGGAAGCTTAAAACGATACAATAAGCTGCGGATGAATTTCTTTTGTGTCCGCTCAATTTTATCGCTATGTATTTTATAATTCGGATTCCACACTGTGCTACAATATTCTAACTTGCTTCTAACATAACAGTTATATAGTTTAATGACGCTGTCAGGTTTTTTGAAGTCTTTGGTGTTTCTCAATATAGAACCTAAAGATCTATTTGCCTCAGATATTATTTTATCGAAATGCAACGAAAAACTCAATTTACTATCAATTTGAATACCCAGATCTCGAAAAAATGGAACTTCCTCAAGTCGTTTGCCATTAATAGAGTATTCAGATTGTAAGATGCAGCGTTTCCTGGTAAATTTAATGTGTTGACATACGTGTTGTTTACAGTACACCATTGCTCAATGTTGTCAATGTCATCTTGAAGGCATTTTATATCGGAACTGTTCCTCTATATTTATGTAGCGAGTTACATTGAGTCTGCACGCATTATGACACGTTGTTTTATCGGACTCGTAGTAATAATAACAACGCCTCACTGCAAGTCCTCAAACCATCCTTGATCACGCAACTCGCAGATTATAGTTTAATGGAGCTATAATGACAGACAAGACAACATACCACTTATACATAAAACAAAGAGAACAGCACGTTTGACAGACACAGCTGCACCTGACACACACAACACCTGCAAACGACAGCAGCCGTAAGATTAAAGAAACGTACTCATTTCAGGGATGAACTGCGTAGTTACCGTAGCCTCAATAGTCACATCTGCTACCCAAATTATACCAAGTAAATTACTCGAAGCGATTAAGGAATTAAAATTATCAAGATTTTTGTATATTCCTTTCTTCTGCAAAAACAGCCATCCTAAATACATGACGTATTGACAGATTTTTTTTACAAATAGAGCACTCACAAGCACACAAATGATTTCCACTCGGCTCAGGCCCCCCGCTCGGCTCAGGTCCCCCCCTCGGCTCAGGTCCCCCCCTCGGCTCAGGTCCCCCCCTCGGCCCGTGGCCCACAGGCCCGTGGATAACCAATTACCGGTACAAGCCGAGAAGGAGTAATTCATTACAAAAAAAAAATAATAATGATCAAATCCTAAAAGCTCAACGTATGTTGTATGGAACTCGCCTTCTTATGAAAATGAAAATGGTAGCACTTGAAGTAAAATGGTAATAGTTGGACTAGAGTAAAGTATGAATTGAAAGTGGAGCTGAAGGTGCGGCCGGTGGCGGCCGGTGGCGGCCGGTGGCGGCCGGTGGCGAGTGAGTCCGGCCTGTGTCCCAGATCCGGCTCTTTATGGCAGGACGCTATCGACATTCTCATCTTACTCGGAACGTCTCAGTGCCACGCGTGTATGTACAGAAGAGCTTTGGCAAAAAATTGACCCACTTTTTCCAACATTGAATGCGAGCGAGCTGACGCTCGTACTGAATCGAAAGCACTCTACTTGCGAATAACAGAATAACAATCCGGTTCGGAAACAATTATATTGAATTTTCTCGTCGAACATCGGCTTACTTTCATTGTGGGAGAAAAGAAAACATCGACACGTATAGTGTTCGCAGTACGAGGACGTGGCTGTGTGATAACGCAGGACTCGGCATGCGAAACACACGTCAAAACGGATCTCTTTGTTTACGGTCAAACTCAACAAAACAAATAAGTATTCGGAAGACTGTTGGGAATCTATAACTCGATGCGGAGTTTCCCGAAGTTGGGTAAGTCGTATAGAAACACTCCGCCCCAGGCTAACGAGTAAGGCTGCCAGTCGAAACCTCCTTCTCTTGTTTCTAAACTTACCTGTTAACGAAAACATTCCGTATGTTGTTCGAGGAATTACAATGTACATTAAAAGGGGCTAATTAACACGCCGTTCCAACTTGGTACTCGGAGAGACTTGATACACTTTCTAAAAACTTTTTTATTGTGTTCGATGTATGTAGGTCGGCTCAGATCTGATGACAAAGTACTAGAGATGTGCCGTCTAACCGACGACTAGCTAACTTCGTTAATTCCTTATTATTACAGTGATTATTAAAAATAAATATGTTCGTTTTGCATTCCAAAATGTGCAGGACTGATTATAAAATAAAAATATCAACAAGTAATTTATCTTATACATATGTATATAAAAACAGTGTCGTTTGTTTGGGAGTTTGTTTGCCCTTTATAGACTCTTAAATGATAAGACATAGAGAACTGGTTAGCAACTTTGTTCAGAATTCTCTAGAAAAGATTTTTGGTACCAATAAAAATGACATCGATGGGACACATGGCCGGTGGGTAGCGGCGGCTGAGCAGCGCACGCCGGCCGCTCGTAGTATCATTATAGAACACAACACTCGACTGCGACAATAGTTGCTTTGTTTCTTGACAATACGTGTTAAAACACTGATATAGTGTTATATGATACATACATACATATATTTTTCAAATGGGCGTTACATACAAACCAACATACATACTTTCCAAAAACATTACCCTACTGGTGCAGTCGGGTAATAAAGGCTCAAGTTTCAGTCGCCCTACATATGTACATTGTATGGATTAATTTTACATACTAGGTGTCACGTACATTTTATGTTTATATGTGTATATACATATATGAGGAATCACACTATATAAAAACCTTGATATAATTAAATTTGTTTTTAATGTAAATTAAGTCCATAAAATGGAGAAGTAAACCTACAAAGTAAGAGGCCGACTAGTCGACTAGTACTTGTTGTTGTCAATAACTGAGGCCACAGCCTCGACGCCTCCTGGTCAGGAGGGGAGCCTGTGCAACTGTGGGTCATTAACAGGTGGAAGCACTCTGTACAAGAGGTATAGACAATCCATAGACAAGTATAATAAAGTGATATGACATTGAAAATATTCCATTATAAACTATACGACATTACTTTGCAAACGATTGCAAAAGCTTAGACTTGTTAATCCGAAACACTGTCATTTTATAACATTAAACCATGTTCATATAAATCTCGTAAACTTCTTCTACTCATATATTAACACCTATCATATATTTACACCTAGACACACAGAACAAACGTTCCTGTTCATCACAGAAAATTTTGACCTGGGTGGGAATCAAATTCACTACCTTCGGTGTAGCAGTCAGATTGCCTGACCACTCGACCGACCGGCCTGTCAATATTCGTGAAGATCTTTTCTAACGTACGATATGTTCATCGTAGGGCGGACAGTCTCCGATGGTGACATGTCTGCTGACAATAATATAATGTAAGAGACGAAATGATATAGTAACATGAGTTTCCTTTGCTTTTTTACCGACTTCAAAAAGGAGGAGGTCCTCAGTTAGTGTGTATTTTTTTGTCTTTTTTATATAAAATAGAACTTACTACTGAGTAGACCGATTTAAATATTTTTTGATCGGAATCTAGTTCTTACGATTGGCTAACAATATATTTTAAGCGACATCTAACGAGTGCTTCTTAAATTATTAGCTTTTTAGTTTTTGTTTGTTCGTTATTAACTTTTTATTGGGTGCCCCGTTATTGATGTTTTTTTTTATTCAAAAGCTAGTACTTAAAACAAAAACCAGTTTTTATTCTACTCGACGCATACTTTCTGAGCGACATCTGATAGGCAGTTTTTGAGTTTATACCTAATAATGCGTTTTTAATTAGCTGCGACCTCGTCGTCAATGATCGTCCCATTGTATTACTTGTCGGAGCCATTTGAAGTCGGCAGAGAACCGAGTTTGTCAAGCACATTAGGACTCGCGGCAGTTTTTCTGTCGCTAAAAGTTTCAAGTCAGAGCAGTGAACAAGTGAGTTACTGCGGTTTCCTCGACCTGAATAGTTTAGTGAAATTCGGCGAACAGCCGCTGGCTCGTGCCGACTGTTGCAGTTAAATAATTTGTGATAACCGCTTTCATTTATTTAACTTAAAATTCGAAATTTTGCATTTCTGATGACTCGTATTGTGCTTTTGGTTTAATTTGTATCGGCTACTCGTGTGTTTTGTTAATGACTTCTGACATTCGGATGGATTAACTTTGACAATACTACTTTAATATATTTAGATTGAATAGACGTATTTTTTTGTAAAGACAGAGCAGATATTACAAGATTATTTATAAATTTACGTGTTTTTTACAAGATAGACATGTAAGGCAAAATGTATATAAGAATAAGACATTTTTTTTGTTATTTTTCTTGTTGATGGTACCTCAATAACATTGGTAATCATGTAAAATGCTCATGAGGACAGCAGGGGAGCAGTGCATCCTGCTGGTGTAAACGTTGCTCCCCCGCACAGGGGTCCTGTGTTCAAATCTTGCGGTGAGCACTTCTAATTTTCAAAGTTATGTCCCTATCAGAAGTCTATTATTACTTGCTATAGTGAAGGAAAATATTGTGAGTAAACTTGCACTCCTGAGATTAACTGAATGTTTCTAGTTTTAAACCCAAAAGTGCCAGCAACAGCAACACCGTGGAGACAGCATGGTCTATCGTGTGTCGTACACCCACTGGACTCGTGACTCTCATACCGGAGTGTCCTGGTAAAGTGAATCATGTAAGTGCGTAAAAAGAGTTAAATATTGTTTCCAGTAGCATCTTGGAAGTTCAGTGGAGCGCCGGCTAGTGCCTGTATCATTCATGTGATCACACGCGACAGATGAGGAACTACGCGATGCAATATGAGACGAATTTCTGACAGGTTTCGTTATTTCGGTACTGACTAGTATAATAACGCGGGCAACCTCACGACCGCCTCCATATAATATTGTCGCGTAGATTCAACTAATAACGAATTTCGACGCGAGCTGTCAGAGCTACGTGGCTCTGTGGGAAATGGTCGGACTATCGAAGCGGAGGTTCGTGGTTCGA
>DWJZ01001413.1:0-23589 GCA_018249125.1 Asbolis capucinus
TATAGTATGAAATAAGTGTGAATTGTAATTTCCGTTGGCAATCCTTAAAATAAATAAGTAATAGGATAACATTTTGTATTGCAATTTCTCATCGTCGAATTTAAAATCATGATACTTTGTATGTATACATTTAATAAATAATACTTGGTTTATTTTTATTCTGTGTACAAAACTAAAGGATTAAATTTTTTAACGTTTTTATATTTGGACCTGTCGGGGTTGTGGATTAGGGAGTGAAAAGTTTTCCACGAGGACTTGTCGCGGGGTTAAACTATAACTGCAAGTTTGAATATGTGGCACAATTAAAATTATTATTAAACGTTTAAATTAATGAAATTAGTTATTGAATGTATCATCTCAACTCGTCACGGCCCACTGTTGAGCACGGGTCTCTGAGCCGAAGAAGAGAGCAGGCCAAGTGCGAATTGGCAGACTTGACACAACTTGGAGTTTTTGCAAACTCTCCGGCATGCAGGCTTCCTCACGATGTTTTCCTTCACCGCTATAGCGAGTGACATTGAATTGCTTAAAATGCACTTAACTCCGAAAAGTCAGATGTGCGCGCCCTGGGTTTCGAACCCGAACCCCCGAGTAGGAGACCCAAGTCTTAACCACTAGGCTATCACCGCTTCAATGTATTAAATGAATACTAAAATGAAATGCATTTATTTCGTCTTAGAAACCAAAACCCATAAAATTATATAAACTATAATACATAAATGTAACATTGGGGCGGTGCTCTAGACATGTAATAAAAAGTGACACACAGTTAGACTACAACATACGTATCGTAGACACCAAGCCATTCGTAATATGATATTCCTGCGGTTGCCCGCTGCAGAGTGTACTGGCTGTACTGTAGGCTCGTCTGTCTGTTATATCAGAACCTATACTCCGTTCTCATCCATACACAACTTGAAAACAAGACACGACTGAATAGGTTTTTCTGAATTAATGCGCTTTACAATATAGGAGTACATCGCCACTTACCATCACGTGGGATTGTAGTCAAGCATTAACTTATAAAGTAAATATATAATAATTGATTTTTAGTTTTTTGTTTGTCATATTTACAAAACTCTTGTATTGCGACATTGGACAGTTGTTCCGATCCAAGATATTAGTGTGTTAAACATATGATGAGACGGCTTGTAACAAAACTGCCACATATTGACCTACACTGGCTTGTCTACCAGTACATAACTGAGTACATAACGGATGACAAAAACGGAGTATACCTAATATAGTTCATATTAAGTAAATCAACTCACACACGGCCACCTGACCTCAAACTAAGCGTTTGCTTGTGCTATGGTGATCAGACAACTGTTAAACATACATATATATTTTTTAAATACATACCTATATAGATATTTACACCCAGCATACGAACAAATATTTCTGCTCATCACAGAACAGTTTGAGCTGGGTGGGAATAGAACTCACGACCTTCGGTGGAACGGTCAGGTTCACTAACCACTAGACCAACCGGCCTGTCTGTCGTTGATATTTACAAAACGTAATCTTTTTACAAGCTTTTATTTAACTTGCAGTGAATGTTTGTATATTGGAAGATTACTTAACTGAAATTATGCGCAAGCCTTCCATGTTGACGACAATGCATTATCATGATAAACACGACCCGATTCACGCTTGGCTCCAGACAAGGGACCTCCTCAACAGTTAACAATACAGTTATGAAATTTGTGTATTTCTTTGTATTAGGGATCAATTACGGAAGCTTGTGTTTTTAAATAGTTCAATAAATGTTGTTTTATTAATAGACATACTCGGCTCAAATAATTTGCGTAAAAACTATTGCAGTACTTTCCAAACAGAGTCATCATTCTTATTGTGACATGAAACTGAAAACTGTACACAATTTCGTAAGCGATGTGTACAAATTACAATTATGCTTAATTGTACACAAGTTACAATTAAACACGTACATTACACACATGTTATTAGGGTTGTCAACTTTTTTAGAAGAAAAATTATCAGTATTGAATAAAAATAAAAAATATTTTAATTTTATATAATTATGTTAGAACCTTTTATCAATTTATTATTAGTTTCAAAGGCTCGCAGGCAACAATCAATACCAACATTAAGATAGCTCAGGAGTTATTTTATAGGCATTATATTTCTGTTCAACAATACACAATATAATCTATATTAATAGTATAAAACTGAAGAGTTTGTTTGTTTGTATGAACGCGTTAATCTCAGGAACTACATCTAAATCTGCCCCTAAATCGGACCACGATTTGAATTTTTTTTTCAGTGTTAGACAGCCCATTTATCGAGGAAGGCTAGAGGCTGTATGTCATCACGCTAAGACCAATGAGAGTAGAGCACTAATGAAGAATGTTTACATTTTTTTTCTTATTAAAAGCTTCCGCTGCGTGCGCTGCGTCAACGGTTAGAGTTTCGCAAAAATCATGTATGACAGAAACGAAGTTGCGGGTTAGCCCAAAGTAACTGTTCCACGCGAACGAAGCCGCGGGCGGGAGCTAGTTTAGTGTTAATAGAAAAAGACAACCCTATAGCTAATACACTTTCGTACTTAATATTTTAGAAGTCAATGTCAGTCAATTTGAAACGGTCATTGATTACATACGAAAGAAACAATGACGGCGGAGCTCGCTCGTGGTGCTCCGACACGCGACTCGTCACTTCCGAGTGGGAGTGGGAGGGGAGGGGACACACTGTGATAGGAGGGAGCGGCTAACAAAGTCCTGTCAACTGCACCTATCACTAAAAATGTTTTGTGCACGGTGTGCGCATTTACAAAGTGATTTTATAAGATTTGTATAATTGAATTCATATTTATTTTACTTTTTTTCCGTAAGAATTAAAACGGAATGTATAAGAAGTTATATATAAATACTGTGTAATTGTAAAGAATAATTTCTGTCTATGGCTGTGCCTGTACCTGTACCGGAGTAAAATGATATTTTAAGTTAACGTAAGATTTTAATCTCAGATTTGTTTGTGACCAAATCGTTTCCAATCGCCTTTTCATTTTGAACCTTGAACTTTAACTCTCAGCGCGGCCATAGAAGTTTTTTACGTTCGTTTCTTTAAGAATATTTCAAAATGTTTTAAAAGCATTAAATAAAACATTAAATCCCTAAAATATTAAGCATTGAGACATACTTACAGGCATAGCGCAATTACCGTATTATATTAATAAAATGTACATATTTAACGAGTCGCTGGCCCGCTACCCGCTGTGAGTCACCGCTCCGCTCATCACCAACCTGCGCTACTTGAACTTATTTCGACTTAACCACGTGCCCTTCGTCGTCCCGGACGCACGTGTGCTGTTCCCTTAATACTTTTATGTTCATTCGGCACCGGCCTATTGTGCGGCCACCTTTACAGACAGATGTATTCCTGTGAGGAGAGCAGCTGGCCACTTGCTCCATATAATAATATCCTCACAGCCGTTTGTTACCGATGACATCGCAACTCCTCTCCCTCTTTAATGCAAGCCGTAACGTTGCTCGGTTATTCGTATTACAATTCTAAAAAAATTGATTTTAAATCATCGATATGTAATAAAATGCACACATCAACGCCGCTTGCCATCAGGTGGGATAGTGGCCAAGCACTAATTTATAGAATGAAAAAAAAATAACGTAGTCCGTTAAAAAATAATTAATAAAATACGTACTATAAGGGTAACTTTCTTCGTTATGAAGCTTTCTATAATTATTATCCAAATAATGTTTCTACGTATGTTTCAAAAAATATTTAGTCTTCGGTACTGGTTGTGTTTGAAGTTAAATAGTTTTACGTATCTATTTTACTCTCTCGATTAACTCAAAGTTACTTAAGAATTCATTTAAAACATGCACACACACATACATACATACATATACATTGATTGTTATCTTTCTAATCTGTATTGTCGTCTCTCTGCACTCACACTACTACTTGCAATTATACAAAAGGAGGTTGGCTTGTTAACAAATGTATATTATATATATGACGCGCACTCGTACTGGAGTTACATCGAAGTGCGCTGAATATATTATGACGCAAGGATTGAGTAACGTGCTTGTAGTTTCCGCATACAAACAAACCGACACACCAATAAAACGATCGAAGTAACATTTTCCATATATTAATGAATCCATTAACAATTATAATGAATCGTTGTTTGTGTACCTTAATGTGTGAAGGACGTCTCATATCTTACGGCAGAGAATCGGTTTTAGTTCAGTTACAGACGTTGTTCCTTACAAGGACCTGGCTTTTGCTTCTTATGATGTACTAGAAATTGCCCTCGTTTCGCTTCGGAAGTACCAGTTACCACAAAAGAGTAGTTATTGTGACATTACTGCACATGGTATGGCGGACTTTTCTGTAGATAAGGATGTCCTCTGTAAAACTGTAGTACATCATATTGCTCTATTGTCAATAATCACCGCAACGTACGCAATATAAGGATTTTTTTTCACAAATGTAGTATTCTAATGGGAAAAGATATTTTTAAATCGGTCCAGTTGTTTCAGAGCCTATTCCATTTAAACAAACAATCAAATCTTTACTCTTTATAATATTACTGTAGATAGTATTTGTACTCTGGTAATGGACAATGTTTGTTTTGATAATGCCACCCAATATACAAGGTATCCTAGCATATCCTAGCACTATTATTATACAGCAGGTTAATTGTGAAATCAAATCCAAAATACCTTATCTTGAATTCCCTGTCTTGCGATGAGCATAACACCGATTTGGTTTAGTGTTGGGAAAAAAAAAATATATATCTATGAATGTTAAAATAGAGTTCAACTGTGCACCTAATACCAGTTTTGTTAGAACTATAATTATAGTAGCATTGAAGAATATTTGATCAGTTCTAAAACGTTACAGGGCTTAATAATGACTTTGACAAGTACCCCGTGCCGTCATTGTGATTAGACATAATGCAACTTATACCGCAGGATTGGGAAGACTAGAAAAAGGGTGCTGCTTCGAATGTATTTAAAAAAATAAGAGAATAATTTAAAATAAGAGAATTCGTTGGATAAAACACAAAAGTGAGAAACGATCTTATTGAGGATGCTGCGAAATCGCCCCTGCTTTAAATTTGGTGTCACATCACTGGTAATATGACCAGAAAAGCATGTCTATGCGTAAAATGGTGACATATTACTTGCTCTCTTTCCAGCACGGGTTTTTCCTTTTGATTTAGGATTGCATATTAAATCTGAATGACAAGTGAGAGCCAGCTCCTCGGTTGAAATCGGTGTAATACGGAGCTTAAAGGACGATGTAGGATGGTATGATGTGAATCGTCCTTCATTGTCGTGAAAGTAAAAGGTGTTAGTCGTGACGTCACGCCATGTGTCTCAATGAACTGAAATCACGATCTGTGCTTTAACACGTGTCTTGAGTAATTTGTAAAATGTGGAAATGTTTTAAAATAACGCCATGCTTGGAATCAAATTCTTGTTATAATATTTTGCACAATAATTTGTTTCATGTTATAAATGTGATGTACAATGAGTGGCACATACTTTTTATTTATTAAAAATTATAGTCTCATAATTATAGAAAAACACACTCATGCGCTTGCTAATTAACAAAAATCTGTGTGTGTCAAATGCATGGTGGTGTGTGGTAGTTATTTTGTAATTAAATATGTTTCTAGTGCATTTTTAATAAAAATAACAGTTTTCTACAGTCTGTCTCCGTGGAAACTTTAACTGTGCCAAATTTTATACTCCTCCCTCTACGTTATTTTCGTAGAAAAGTGGAAAGTTTTTGCTTCACGTGTTACTAATATTTTTAGTAATATTTATTCAAAAGTCGCTGGGTCTTGTAGTGTTGGTTCTTCTATACAAATAGCACTCGTTTCATTGAACTAAGCTGTGACACGTCCGCGTGTCTATATTCATGATATCAATTATAATGTCACTCAGAACGAAGTTTGACGTTTCCGATAATTACAATGATTGATCAAAGCTGTATCCCGACGACACCTTGGATCGTTGTAATATATTGTACAATATGCGTGTCTAATATTTTTTTTCTGCAATAAGTTCAATTTTTTTATGTGTGGAAGTTATAATAGACAAATGAACAGACATCATGTGATATATAGCAATCAATTGATTTAGATTGTGTATGTGTGTGTGTGAGAGAGAGAAAGTTCATTTTATTCAGACCCAGTAAACGTAATGTTATTAAGCACAACACAATATCTTTCTAAAATTCTGAACTTTCGTAGCTGTGAAATATTTTGTTTTTGTATTTTAAATTTATAAAAATGGATACTATGCAAAAAATGTTGTATATACTTAATTATAATTTGTTTTATGAATTTATTTACGTATTTCAAATGAATTAACATCCATATTTCATTTAATCTACCGGATTTTGCAAAAATGAGTTACAATTAAATTTTATTAATTACAATAAAAAATTTAAATCATAACCAAAGATTCTTTAAAACCTACTATAATCAATTAGTATTAATTAAAAATAGATTTAAATCTGGAAATAATAAAAATGAATATTAAACAATTACAAGTAACACCAACAAAGGATTCAAAAAGTCCTGTCACGTTGACGAACAACGGAACACACCGTGCCAACAATACATCAAGTGACATTCTTTATCGAATTATATTCTCCGTTGGAATACCTCCGTCCACACATTTTCAGGGGATCATCAAGATGTAGACTTGTTTAAATGCTTCTTGGCAGCAAGAAACAGAGTGGATGAATAGACTCTTCTGTCAAGAGATTTCCGTCACACAACTGCCACTTACAGACGAGATCGAGGTCAGATGGTGGCGTTCGTGGCGAACACTCAAGGAATACTGTTATTTTAAACAAAAAATTAATAATGCAAATATGTATAATTGGCTTTTGACATCTGTGAAGCTGATTTATTGGGACTATCCTGTACATGTCATCTTTGATTCTTAATTCAAATTACTCATCCATCTAAATCTTGCCATTCGGAGTATGTCCCATTCTCAAGGATCCAGGAATCCCATTCTCAATGCTTTGTTCAAAACTTATCGGTTAACAAAGGTCTATTTAAATCACGACAATTCTAAATCAGTTCCCTGTTATTTTAAGCCGATACAAGATTAGATTTTGACCGAGTTCAAAAAAGGAGATTCACTATTTGAAAATTTCTGGATTTGTCACTTCACTAGTCGTTTTAGAGTTATCCCTAATGATACGGATTTTATTACATTTAGTGAGTTTTTATTTAGTTCACTTTAACTGCATTCACAATGTCGGGTTGGGGTCGATTTTGTTTACTTAAAGCTCATTTTACCACAGTCTACGTTATTCCCCCCCACGCTACTCAAGCGCAAACTGGTGGACTTAACGCACCGCAACAACTTTACGGAGAATTCGCAGGAGTGCAGGTTTCCTCACCATGTTTTCCTTCACTGTAGCGAGTGATAGGCAACTTCTGATTCAAATCTATATTTATAAGAATCAATGTTTGTTTGTCCTCCACAGACTCTCAAATGGTAGGAGATAGAGCACTGAATTCTTTAGCAACATTGTTCAGAATTCTCTAGAAAAGATCTTGGTACCAAAGTAATATCTATCGGACGCATGGTTGATAAGTTGATGCTCCACTCCCACGGACTAACACTCAAGCCATTAGGTCATCACAGCTGTATCCTCGATGGATCAGGAAGAAATTAACTTTAAACATTCTTGAAACAGCCGAAACCGACAGGGCGGGTGTTAATGTAATACAAATCTCACTTCCTACGACAAGTGATGTAAAACAATTATAAAGATTAATGTGTACCGGCTTCGCTGTTTATTCTGTCTGTCGGACGCACAGCGATGCTTTCCGATATTAAAATTATATATTAAGTATTTTTCAACGAAAATTTATGTAACCTTGTATTGATGAAAATGTATTTTAAAGATTCTTGGTTTGCACGTAGGTCTAGGTTTAGGTCCCTACGTCAACCTTACAGACCCGTCTACGTCAACCTGTCTCCATATAAAACACGTCAATCCGTCCCTCTGCTTCCACGTGAAGACGGACTTGTACATGTACATATATTATCTTATATATTAATAATACTGTAACGGGGTCAATACTGTACATTCAATATTTTTTGAAAATTTTGTTGCAGGGAGGCTTTTATCGATATAGAGACCAAAACATTTTTCCTTTCAGATTTATTGTCTGTCCTACTTTCTCTGTGTCTGTCTATTCGAGCTTCACACAAAAACCACTGGACAGATTTAGATGAAACTTGGTATAGTAGTAGTTTAAAACCCGAGAAGAAGGTTATAGAATATGTTTTATCCCAGGAAACGGCTTAGTTTCCCGCAGGGTAACAGGTTAAAATTAATATGGCAACTACGAAATCAATGGACCAATTTAGAAAGAAAGAAAACATTTATTCTGAGAAACCATAAATTGTACAAAAATAGGATATAAGTACTAAAACAACACACTATATATACATTAAACTATGTACATATATGTAAAAAGAAAACTAAAATAAAAGGAACCTCCGAAAAGGTCCAGCACTTAGTTGCTGAATTTCAGTGCTGGCCGAGCTGTGACAGCTCGGTCGGCTGCAGGCAGACAGAGCCGCAGTTAAAAAGAATAAAATGTGTTTTTTAGATGAAATTCAGCAAGTTGGTAGCTTATGTACGGACAATGTATTCATCGTCCGACCAGTCACACGGCGGCGCGGGGGCCGGCTACTGATATTGTATTATTGTCTCCTAATTACAGACAGTTATTGTGTCACTGGCGTGAGTTGTAGTCACTGGTGCTTGGTAGTTTGTTGCCGATGAGAATTTCTTAACTCCCTAAGTCTTTTGGTATTATTAGAAACTCATAGTAAACTACAACCGCGACAAAAGTACATATTTATCTTTCGAATAGAAAATGTTCATTTCCCTGTTGCAACGTCTGTCTGTCTGTGTGTGTGGCTGAAATAGAAGATGAAAACTATTCCACGCAAAGTTGCGGGAGAAACTAGTACAGACGATTCTATCTCGAACAGTAAAATAATAAGGCATAATAATGAAACCATAACTTTAGTAACGGCCGCGGCAGTATTACGACGCCCCGATGACGTCACTCGCTGAGCTGAGGATTTACCGTGACGTCAGGAGATTAATGAACCGGACCAGCTATCTTCATACTTTAATTCTTTACTGGATGTCATGTTTGCAGTAATCTCTTGTCTTCTGGCCATCAGTCAACATCATGTTTCAGATACAATTATTCTAAGATACATAGATCCCATCTGATGGTATGTGGCGATGTGATGCTCGGTAAAGCACACTAACTAACAAAAGCCTATTCTTTGACTTCAAACATTTACATTGTAATCGAATGTAAACACTCAAGCGGGCAACTTATTCCAGTCCGTCGCGGTACGCATGATAAAAGCATGATGAAAGAGACTGGGCTCCTTCACGCCCCAAATGTCACGGTTTCGCTTTTTGTACTGGCCACTGGGTGCTGGGACGGTACCTGGATAGCTACGCCGTGCTGTTGTCGCGGGCAGCTTCCGTCACACTCCCGCTTCTAGTGACGTCGGGTGATTATGATGTCGTCTACCTGACAGATGCTCTTTTGTTTTGTTTGTGTGTATTGTACTCGTATTATCATTTGGAGTTATATTGAATGCACAGTAGCTGTCCCGCCGATGAAAGTCGGTTCTGCTTCTGCATTACTACAGGACGGGTATAACCTATACTTGGTGCACATTTGATCTGGTTTTTATCCATAATAACTTGTTAATTTTGTATGGAAATATTCATACACAACGTACCCGAACCTAAATGATTAGGTTATGTGTGATTTCTACCCACTAAAACCCCCCGAGCAGCCATCCGACGCATATTGTTCGGCTCCGGGATCTCATATAAGTGTTCGGCCCTCTCCCAATCCCGCTCGGCGGACTCCTTCACCATCACGGCCTTGAGTGACGCCACAAACCTTCTACACTCAAGAAACCTGCCGTGCGATCGTTCTATCGCGTAGTCTATGACAATTCCATTTCCTCGTCACGTCTACTAATGAATGTTTGGTGGGAGTCGGTAACAGTACTTACGGAAACCATGTCAAGCGACCTTAATAACGGCCTGGTGTCGCCGTATGAAAGGGTTTGAGAGCCTCACGTTCAGTAATGAAACGTTCCAGTAGCAATTAGAACTTTCTCTCTTCTCATTTTCCATGAATGCGAAGGAAATTGAATCTGTAACCTAGTCCGTATAATGGAGGACTGTTTCTGGGAATACATTACACCAATCGACCTTATTAATTTTAATTTTGTATCGACCAATGGCCCTCAGCAATCTTATTTAACGTAATATGTATTACTCGTAAGATGCATTGTGTTTTCGTGTCATTTCCAAGTCATTTTATTGGGACTGAATAAATTTACCGACTTATACCAAATCGGTACATGAATCTATATATTCATATGGGATTATAAATATATTTATGCAGTTGTCGTATCTATAAATCTGGAACGAAATTACAAAATGTCAAAATATTTTAGTTTTTTCTTGATTTATACACTAAATATAAATTTCATTCTAAATTTAAAGTTTCTAAGTCTATTAGAATTTCTTAAGAGTTTTGATAATGGTTCAGCGATTGACATAATTTATAATGTTTAAAGTACTGGTTCAAATTAAATTAAATTCGATATAGGCCGTGTTTAAACAGTGCATGTTCGCTTGAGGCCTGAACTGCTTGGAGAAGAGGATGGTGTATTCCATACTATTATTTCCATACGGCTGTATGGCCGTGCCGCTTGACTTGGCGGGGCAATGCTGTACCGTCAGATTCGAAGCAATACTATCTGAGATTTGCGTGTAATAATATACATGCTGTCTAGTAGGATAAGTCATGGTCTGTACCAAAACGCATTGGAGCAGCGTGGTGAAATATTCTCTAGGCCTCCTCAGTTAACAGTAGACTCGTGCACAATAGAGGGCCGTTGGTTCTAAACGAGTCCAGCAAAGCGTTGCCGGCAGGTGTTGCACAATGGTGCATAAAGTGCATTACTGAGCGAAATGTCAAACGGCGTTTGACCCCGTGACTTAGATAGGGACTGGAGGAAACTGGGGCGCGGTGCGCTTGCATCACCTTTGATTGTTCATTTTTCATCAGAAGGTATTTTGAGCTCCAGCTAAGTTTAGCTACTGGTTAAATGTCTGATTTTGTTTCGTAGAAAATCTGTTGGATTTTAGAAATGTTTGTCTGTGGGTTCGCCCTGTCGTTGCATTATTTTAAGCATTTATTCTTTGGGCGTCCACTTTTGGACATACGTCTCTCTTGATTTGTGCTATTCTGAGATCCTTTTGTATCCAGCGCATTCCCGAAGTCTTCACGCCCTCAGTCGGTCGTGGCCTGTGCTCTCTCCTTCAAGAGGTGGTCTCCATTCGAAAACTAATCACCCGCAACGGGTATCGGTCCGTTGAACTATGTGGCCAGCCCATTGCCACATCGACCGATTAATTCTGTCAGCTCGATTCCCTTTTGATTACCCTTGTTCGACTACGGTTCTCCTCGTCTCTGATTCCATCTCGTAGAGAAATACCAAGCATAGGTCTCCCAACAGCCCGCTGAGCGACCATGAGCTTGTGCATCTAGCCAGAAGTGATGCACCAGGTTTCGGATCCATTGGTTATCACTGGCAACACACACTGCTTGAACAACTTCATCTTCAAGCACCTAGACTCACCACCATTTATTTGCCATCTCTTGGGGAGATATCGAATGAACCTCACATCTTCGAGATACTTCAGCAGGTGCTATCTGGCTTTGTGTTCAGTATCTAGCAGTCAAGAGTTTTATCAGTCGCGTGTGTAATCTTGTTGAGACGATAAATGGAACGTACTTGTGATCTCTTATATAAACATAATATCTGTTTGTTCCTATCTAATGGACGGCCAAACGGCTAAACCATCTGCGCTAAAACTTTGTCAAGTTATTGCTTCCTGCTATAGGTAAAATATTTTACAGTGATGAATATTTAGGACAGGGATGAGCAACCCGCGGCCCACGGGTCGCATGCAGGCCTTTGAGCATTTGTCAAACGCTGTGTCAAAACATAACATACATTATAGTACAAGAATTGAGCAACTATATAAACATGTACATAGTAACTCTAAAACGTTAAGTAGGTTTGACTAGGTTTATATAATGTTAATCTATGTGCAGCCCTCTATCAAAAATCAAGTTTAAAATTGGCCTTTTAATTTAAAAGGTGGGAGGTAGGAGTACTAGGGATTTGTCTAAAAGTCAAAGTCATTTCAAACACTCCTGCGCAGAGAGCAGAGGACATGTTTATCGTGTTTAAAAGTACTAAAAAATTAAGTAATACAAAGAAAAAAAACCTAGAAGTAACACTAACAATAGTAGCTATCCTCATTACTCATCCTCATCCTCATTACTATGATGATCAGACAACTGATAAACATACATATATAACATATATAATATAACACAGTAAAGTTTGTTCGTAACGTTGTAACGACCTCCGGCATAGTAGTCAGGTTCACCGACCACAAGACCGACAGGCCACTCACTATACTGCTAAAGTTTACTATCGAATTACCATCTCGTTATACTAGACCTGCTAGGACTGTCTCTGGCAAAGCATGATGCCAGTCGACCTTATATTGTATTACAATAGGTTACGTTGTCACTTAAGCTTTTAACCCGTGCTCCATTGGCCACGGGCCTTTCCCCATACTGAGGAGGCTTCGGGCATACTTCATCACGCTCCAACAGTGCCAATTGTTGCATTACACACATCTTTGAGAACTTTATGGAGAACTTTGCGCGCCGCTGTGGCACATTGTGAGTGGAGACCGGAGCCCAGCAGTGGGACATCAGTTACAGCTTGCAACTATGATGTATTACGTATCCAATTAATATCATAAATGCAAAAATTTGTACGGATCTGAAGGAAATTTGGTACAGAGATAGATTATAGTCTGGAATAACACATAGGCTACTTTTCATCAACAGAGCAGGCGAGCGAAGCCGCGGGCGGGAACTAGTAGGGTAAAAAGGATGTATCAAAATGATCTTCCCTCCGATCCGCTAGTACTAAATGGTAAACATAGTATGTTATCTTAGATAATGGTATATGTCGGGAACATCCAGGCTTTGTTCCGAGAGCGGAAGGCGGATGTCTTGTCTGATATATTGTACCATATTGTTTCTCTATATTAAATAGATGTAAACGTGCTCTGAGGTCGGCTGTTGAGAGGTCTTTATTAAACTAGCGATAGCAATCGATGCCAAGTAAAATATCCTATCTGATTAATACTAGGAATAAGTAATATGATTGTTTAAGTTGAAAGTTTTGCTGAAGAGTATGTTTCGCCGTTTCATCTTCTCAAAACTTTGAAAAGCGACGGTAAACTCAAAAATATATTTGCAGGTTTCTTCATGACATATATATTTTGAGATAGTACATCCATCTAAATACATTTCTTGTAGGCAGAATTCTTGTAGGAAGGTGAAATGTGATGTACATAAAATATTAACGAATTCTGAGATCACTCAGAATAAAGAAAGATAGCTCGTGTAGAGGAAAAATATTTGGTAATATACATTTTCAGCAATGCCAGTCTTGAATAGTGCCATAAGCACATAATTAGCTTCTGACTGAAAAAACCCAGCAGAAGGAAGTTGGATTTTCCTTGATTGAATGCGTATAATTATGTAGAGAATGTACTTTTTCTGCAACTATATATGTATACATTCCTGAATTCCAATGAGGGCGACTGCCAACAGTCCCTTCGTCCTTGGTCAACTAGACTAGACTCCTTAAAAAGGTAGCAAAAGCCTTGGACTCGTATGGATTACAAAACACTTCAGCCTTCAGTTTCAATTGAACGTTCCTCAACAAATTTGCAACCACATCTACTTATAAATCTACTCGTACTTACATCCTATTCACGGTATTATCCCAACCGTTACGCTCTCACGAATGTTTAGAAAACCTGCTCAAACAACATTACTATTGTGTCTGTTTGCAAAAGAATCGCATGTCAACAACGGGTACACACTGAAGAGAATGAAATTATTGAAAAGGCTTGGCCTCTGTCACAGATAAGATAGTGTCTCGAAGATACCCTATGATGTTACAGCACAAAAATATTGTTAAAACACTTACGTATTTCGTAGAACTTATTCTGCGAACCCGTTTCGTCGGTTTCTTCTGCGCTCGACGGTATTTGTTCTCCTCTACAGCGCACGACGCTGACATTCCTTTGTCTTCTAGCACAAACCAATCCGTCACTGAGCCACGTCTTCCAGTCTTTGGACAATCACTAGCACCACGCACTTCGAGCAACTTGGACAGCTCCGTCTTAAACTCTTCAGTCCTGGGATTACCACTGGCCCGTTTCACTTCAAACAGTTTAGACAATTCCGTTTTGAAATCTTCACTTACTTCATTCCCTTTCGTCATTTGCACCACCTTGGGTGAAGGCAGAGTACTGAATGAGGAGCTCTTTCGTTTTTCTTGTTTTGCCAGTTGCTCATAAGTCTTCGTATACGGCTCACAGTCACTCATATAGTTCTCACTGAACATATCCACGGTCTTATCGAACTCATCAAGCAAATCTTGAACCGATTCCGTTTTCATCATGTTGATGACTAATCCACTCGACCCTGAGTTTACGGTGGAAATACTGGAGTTTTTATTCGAGGAATCATCAGCAGGGATCTCTTTAAAGCTTTTCAGGAATACAGTATCATCGTGATCATAGTAAACATTTGAAACATGTACGAGACTTTCGCAAGAAGACCAGGCATCTCCCATTGTGTCACTGCTGCCAAAAGCATATGAGCTGTTTTTGGTTAGTTTGTTTTTCTTTTCGTCTTCTTCTTGGACGGCTCTCGGTAAAAATTCAAAGCTTTTACTCCTAGTATACGCAGGTCTCTGCTTCTGACGCCGTTCCACTATATCTTTCTTATGGAAAAACCAAAAACGTTTGCTCGATTTGTGTTCCTGCTCATACTTATTTTCCCGATTGGGTGCTGCGGCCGGTGTTAAACATGCTTCTTTTGTCCGATCATCCTCTACTATGGTATTCCATTTTGGCTTTTCCTGTTTTTCTTTGCCGAACAAACTGATTCTGGAGAAACGATCTCGGAAGCTGAAGGACTTCTTTAGAGGAGAGACCCGGTCGTCATCTGAAGATGCTCTGTCAGTGGGTGAGTCGGGAAGCACAGGCAGACATGCTGACAGGATGCCTGTAGGTTTAGCAACCACGAGTTCTTTGTTCAAATCTCCTCTCACTGGTCCTTTCACGCTGATGGGTGGCGGCTTGAACCTGTCGGGCAGATCACCGAGGAGGCCTCGTTCTAGAAGTTGTAGATTTTCAGTATTCAACTTCTTTAGTACCACTGCTCTTCTTAACACCGGTTTTGCTTTATCTTTGTCCTCCATGATGGTACGTCGCCACCGGCCCGCGGCGCGTTCTTAACTGCCGTATCGTGAGGTGTTATCACAACTGATAACTCCTGATAAGGAACTCTTCTGATGTTGTTTCCATTTTAAAGATACACAATAAATGAATTGTTTTATCGATTTTCTTGAACATTGAATTGTTGTGAAATAATATTAGAAAACAATGCTTCTTGTACCACTTTATCTTTTATAGGTATATTTATATGAATCCTAGTTCTAATATCGAAAAATGCCGTTTATCTAATGGAATAGTCGATTTATAAATATATCAAAAAAGTTTTTATATTATGTAAGATAGTGTGACAAAACATATGAATCAATAATAAGTAAATATCAGGATAACACACTCGCGGCCATCTGACATCAGGCGTTAGCTTGTTCTAACGCAGGGGTGAGCAACCCGCGGTCGCATGCGGCCCTTAGAGCATTTTAAAATTAGATGTCTTATGTTTAGAAGGTCAAACACTGCGTCAATATATAAAATAATACAACATGATAAAGCATTATCATATAAAAATTAAGCAAATGTATAACATTTTTACATAATAACTCTAAAACGTAAAATACATTTGATCAAGTGTAAATAATGCTAATCTATGTGCGGTCCTCTCGCAGAAATCATATTTAAAATTGGCCCTTCCATTCAAAAGATTCTTAACCCTCGTTCTAAAGTAATCAGACAACTAATAAACATACTTATACATATATTGAAAAAATATATATTTTTACTCCCAGGCACACAGAACAAACGTTTATCACACAAAATATTGTTCTGGGTGGAAATCGAACCCACGACCTAGGAGGCAAGTTTACTAACTACTAGACATCAGGCCATATGACTAACTTAGGAGCCCAAAACAATGTTATTTTTCCCTCAACCTTCCACGAAGCCAAGAGAACGTGTAGAATCGATATCATCATAGCAACAGCCTGTGTCTGAGAGAGCACGCCAGATGTCGTCACACGAGCTTAGTGTGTGTCAGTACCAGTTGGACTGTGTGTAGTGGAAGCATGTTTCACAGTTTGTGATAGTGGTGCTGTGTATGAGTACGTTTTTATAAATGTGTAGAACTTTTTGGTCTGTTAAGACGATGTCGTAGGCTCAAGTTACATTTTTATAGTAACATACTTAAAGTACAGTACATTTTGTTTGTCGTGTTTTATCATTTGATACCTATTAATCAATTTTAATAAAAGGAACACTTTATATTAATATATATCTCAGTGAACATCGCATCCAAATTGGGCCAGTTTCAGTTTCTGAGGCTTGCACAAAGGCAAATAGAAACAAATATGGATATATTATATTATGTCTTGATAACAACTATTCTTAGAAATAGATTTTAAAACGTGATCATATTTACTAACTTGTAAAGAATAAGTGACGAAATATTAACAGCACTTGTTATAGCAATAGACGTCCACATTAATGATGGTGTTCTGTTACAAAACCGTGACAGAGTCCCCGCGAAGATCGCGATGTGTGTCGCCGAGGAAAGCGTCTCCTGCCGGCAGGCTGGCTAACAGTGAGTTCTACTAGCCCTACAACCTTACCTCATCAACAAACTAACGCAACTATCTAGAGTGATCATTGTACTTCTCATTATCTACTAGCTTTTTCTACTAAGATGCCTGCAACTGTTTGCGTCCCCTAAGTTAAACACCCACGGGTCGACATTTCATAAAACGCCACAAGAGACATTAATTTGTCACGTGCATACATTGTATTCTACAACGTTATAATTACAGACGCGACCCTCCATTAGAAACCTTTATCCTATTGTTATCCTATTCCAATCCGTTTCGCAATATAAATAGTTTACATGTAATCTCAACTCTATCTCTGTACCGAAAACTCGTAGAAAATTACGTTTTGTATACTATATGTATATATTGGGATTGAAGGATTGGAATAACCTGCCTGCGTTGGTGTTCCGCCCAGGTATGATATAGGAGTCTTCAAGAGAAGATTGAATACTGACACTAATATGCTGAGTTAGTGCGCCCAACACCTTCGACATCATCACCACTCACCATCAGGTGGGGTCGATGTCAACCGTTGTCTGTGCATGTGTATATTTGTCCGAAACCTTTCTATTTCTTTCCCTTATACATATCCTCCTCTCCAGTGCCCAGTTCAGTGTCCCAGCTCATAGGAAGCCTGGACTATGAGACCTACAGCAGCGACATCCTGGACTCCATACCTGAACGGGACTGGAAGCTCCTGGCAGCGCTCGCGCGTAAACGAGAGGAGAATGAAGAACGGGAGAGACTAGCGCAGCAGTTCCAGAAGATGTGGGCGCGGGAAAAGGAGCAAAGACAAGTGGTGGGTTTACTAATAGAAAAATATTAATTATAGTGAAGCCGGTATGCCCGGCTTGTGGAATCTCTAGGTCTCTGAAAGCAATTGCGGATCCGGTCATAAGGTAGATAGAATAGAATAGAAATGATTTATTTCATTAATTTATTAATGTTATATTTTTGAGACATCCTTTTTAGTAAAAATACGTGTGCCAGGATGCCATGCTCTTCTTTACAATTAAAATAAGCAGGTACATATACTATGTATACATATAACACAACTATTTCTTTCCATTACAAAAGTAATAAAGAAAAAAAGAAATGAAAACATTTAAAAAATTCATGCAAAGTGTCAGTGTATGTGTATGCTCATGAATGTATGTATATGTGTGAGTGTGTGTAGACAGGTGACCGCTAGTAATAAAAATTAATGAACATTATTAGGATGGCTCTTATAATCGCCCTGGCTTCGTTAGGCAAGCCCTTTTATTTTATATTAAATAAGTTAGCGCTTGACTACGGAACCACATGGAATGTACGTGGCGACGTAGTCTTTGATGGTGAAGCGCACTAACTTTAGCGGTATCGGAGCCCTATAGGTGATAACACACTTTTCTTTCGTTGCCACTAATCTCTCGTTGCAGCAGATTGGTGGATAATGCTCTACGCCGTCGGTAATCTCAGAGCTATGCTCAGTAGTGGGCCATTAATGATTTCAAGCGAAATTATTAATATCTTCTCCGTTTCGTCTCTCAGGTAGAAGCAGAAACTTCAGAACAATATAAGAAGTATCTTCATGAGAAACGTGATCAGGAACGCTCCTGGCTCGAGTACAAACGTCTGGAGAGAGATCTGGACGATGGCATTAAGAGAGAACAGCTGATCGACTGCATCAAGCAGAAGGAAAAGAGAAGCGCCGACTTGATTGCCTTCAGAGATGATCGAAAGGTATTTCTATATCGTAAATTGTCATGACAACGTGTGGTTCAGGTTTTAAAGGACAACCGCATGAGGTACCCTGAGAGGGTCATCTCCGACTACCCCAAGATCCTGATCCGTGTTTTGAAGAATTTCGTCGTCGTAAGGTCAAGAAAAAGAAACAATTCCTCTCTAAATCAGTATGTTATAAAATATACTGTAAGACATATTTGTTCCAAGAGCTCAAACGAGTCTGCAGCTGTAGTCCTGACCACCGAATTTGGACTAATACAGATATTGTTTTTGAGGAACCTTATGCGTCGAAACTTTTTATAATAGAAACGATCTTGGACAGTGATTTTGGAGATTTACGCATCCAATAAAATGCAGTTAAAGGGTTCGATGGATGAATGGTTTTTTATGTTATAAGCAGGCTAACGAGCAGATGGTTCACCTGATGGTCAGTGAACACCGCCGTCCATGGACGTTAATAACACCAGACTACAGTGTTACTAACGCGTTGCCAGCCAGGAAGGAAGTAATAGAAAAGCATACGCGGGAAAAGAAGGAAACAAGGGAAGCGGTACATTGCTAGATCAACTGGGATCAATAACAACAGCAACTGATCATCATCCAGATAGATCAACAACATACTGCTTCAGGACGGGGGACTGAAGAAGAATGGGGAGGAGGATGGATGAAGGACAGTTAGACAGAGAGGAGAGCTGGCTTTCCAGCCCCCAGCCGGAACATGACGAATCGTTTGGCGTTGAATCAAGCACGAGGGTAGCCAGCCAGACGGAGTTCACAAAAGATAATAATCCTTCCGCGAAATCCTACTGCTGCTGGCTTCTGTATGCCTGGTACGACACCCTGGTAGGCCAGCATGGGACTGTGGTTTGTATTCTAAGCCGCGACAATACGGCTAATGGTTTAAAAACACCTTTCATTCGACCAGGTGACAGAACTTCTGACAAAGGGAATAGAAGAAGATGCTCGGGCGTTGCTGGCAGCCGACCGTCGCTGGAGGCTGGGGGCCAGCGAGGAGTGGAGACGACGCGCCCAGCTGGAGGACGCTGACAAACGAGCTGAGGATGCCAGGAGACGGAAGGACACCTTGTTGAAAGATGCTACTCAGGTAAACATCACGATCATACTAATAAATCTGTAACTGATCGCTGTCTCTCTACTTCCTACTTATATTGGAAATGCGAACGTTTATGAGGATGGGCAGTTGAATGAAAGAGTACCGGGAGCTTTTTTCCGTCGGCTTATTTTTCTTTCGACCTACACTAGCGTACAAGTTTGTATTATTATAAAGCCGTTGATGGATAGGCATTGCTCTCAAATATTTGTTTTTTTTTATATAAATATCTTTAAAATGTTTTCTTAGTATATTTGTTTCATAGATTTTTTTATTATTAGTTTTTGACATTCGTTAGGTGAGCTATTGGTTCCTAAAACGAAATAAATAATTTTCGTTTCATTTCAATAAATGGATGGATGGATGTTTGTTAATCCTTCACGCGAAAACTACTGAACGAATCTGAAAGAATTTTGTTACAGAGACAAATTGTGGTGTTGCAATAACATCCAGGCTATTTTCATTTCCCTGTTCTGTTCTTGTTTTTTTATTAAATTCCACGCGCAGTAAGTGGCGGGCGCAGTTACACTCGGCGCACATTCGATTTGGAATTAGTAATAAATATGATTTGTTGACAGCGCGTCGCAATATCAAACGCTCTAAGCTCGTGGGAGGCCACGTTACTACGTCAGGTAAACTTATTTCACTTATTTAATTTATTATCAAAATAAAAAATCTTTTAAAAATCCTAAAAATAACCGTAATCTTTTTATCATTTATTAACACATGGTATATTTAAAGCTTTATGATTTATATGTGCCGGAGTAGTTATAATAATATATAAATAATCAGGATATTCGTATACTAGGAGGTAGCGGCGCAAGACGCGGCCAGACGCGCGTGTGTGGCGGCCGCCAGCGCCATCAAGGACGCGCGGCGCTCGCGGCTGCGGCAGGCGCGCGAGTCGCGGCGAGCCCGCGCCGCCGGGCTGGCCGCGCTCACTGCCAGCTTGAGGGACGCTGTCCGCGGAGGAAGATGAACGTGGCCCTACCCAGCTTCTGAATCAGGGGGGGGGGGGGAACCAGGGATATTTTATTGGTATTATTTAGTAATACCAATAATAATAGTAAATCTGTAACAGATCGCTGTCTGTACGTCACTATATAATAAAAATAAATTTCTATTCAACTAAGGTGTTGTAACAACTTACATATATGTAATGAATAATAATAAATACTACCTCAATATAATTTAGGTTCGTACACAATATATGTACATATATTGCATGTTCACTACACATTGACTAACTCACTTTTATAATGAATTATGTATTTACATTTCTTTTACATTTCGTTTTAAATAAAATAAGATAAAACAAAAATAGTTTTTATTGTTTTAAATTTGAACTACAATATTTTCTATTTTGTCAACGTTGTTTTCATCTCAGCTATGGAGATTTCGTCTAGAAACCCTGTATTACAATCTGTACAACCAAGTGATATGTAAAAGCATTAGTGAACCATGCTGCCCCACTAGAAGACGGTCGCATTAAATCGACGTAAATTTACGAAAATTTAAACAGCACCAACGTCAAGTTCTATGAATATCGGTAACTCCAAAGGTATTGTCAGCCGAAAAATAAAACTCGAAATTCCTTATTTTCCTTAAGTTTCTGTTCCACCAAGTCTTCCAATATCCTTGACGCCTTATCTGCAGCTCCAGACAAACGTCTTTTCTGTTATCATTCACACAAAACGCAATTCAAAAATACGTGGGAATTATTGCGGAAATAACGTCATATATTTCTGCACTAAATATGATTCCCGTACGTTTTTAAACGAGTGTTTGACGTGAATGATAACAGAATATGTTTTTGTATCAAGGGCCTGCCGCCTGGTACCAGGCGAGTTATGACTGGGGAGCCCAGCTTCGACTAATTATTCAAACTCAATTTATTTCAAGGTACATATTTTAATACACTTAGCGAATTTTATTCAAGCACGGTATAGACACAGGTGCTTTCAATACACTTATTGTTCTGCACCAGGACATATGTAGGTGCGGTATGTGGGGGTTTCTACAACAACACTGTGTGAAGTACATATAATAATGTCACATTTCCAACTCTTTAAGGTACTTCTTCTTTTAACAATATTTCTTATGACTTCTTTAACTCTTGTTTAAGTTCGGTCAATACACCTCCAACCCTCATGTCGGGGAGGAGACTGAGCTCGCCACTGGGACAATAATAGGTTTCAGCGTATATCTTGCAAGTTCTATCAATCTGGTCCCTGGATATACTCTGGCTTCTTTAAATATTCCTTAACTTCTGCCAGCTATCTCGTACTCTGAGAGAAGACCCGAGTCCGACAGTGAGACGAAAATAAATGGATATCTCCGAGTCTTAATCAGGTCCGTGGGTATAGAGGTCCCTGGCAGCAGCCAGCGTGGCCACAGCCCTCCGGTACCGCCGCAGCGCCGCCTCGGCCCCGCCCGCGCTGGCAGGGGACCCTCGCGCCGCGCACTGGCCCAGCCTGCTCCATCGGACATCCACCGACCCTGTTGTTGTCCACCGGTAGTTTGTACTCTGCAAATATAGTCATTTAAATAGAAAATAAATATTCCAAAATGCTTTAAAATATTTTGATTCTTCTCATTTATACATACTACTTTTATTTATAACTAGCGTCCGCCCGCTACTTCGCCTGCACCAGGCATGTTGATAAAAAGTAGCCTACCCTACGTGTTACTCCGGACTATTAACGACGAATAAACGACGTGGTTTTCTTCGTCTTTTATTCTGCGTACCGCAAAGTAATGGAATAACTTGCCTGCGTCGGTGTTTCTGCCTAAATACAAAAAGTGTATTTAGGTGTCCAACATGTTAGACACCATCACCGCTTTCCATCAGGTGGGATCGATGTCTAGCATTAATTTTTTCTACCTAAAAATCATCTATCCCTGTGCTAAATTTCATTCAAATCCGTTCAGTAGTTTTTACGTGCCTGAATTGCGGTTTACGAGTAGAAGCCAGAAAAGTCCCCACCTGCGACGGGTTATCCAGAACTCCCAAATCCTTGATAAGATGACATCCCCCCACAAAGAACCGCCTGGTCTCAGCTGCCACGGGGTCAAACTCCTCAGGCCGGCTGCATGTCAATGTTCTGGAATAGCACCCAGGGTCTACCGGGACCTGGAGGCTGGTGTAGCCCTCCGTGCGATGTCTGCCCCACCAGTCACTGGATATCACCTCCAAGTAGATCTTTATAGGTGATGGCTCTGAAAAAGAAGGGAGTCATTTGTTACTGTTATTGTATTAGTGTGTGCCTGCGATTTAGTCCGCCCGCGGGGGAAGAAACTGAAAGACCCGCGCACACGTAGAAGACGAAGACGGGATTTCGTTAAAGCAACCAGGGTCCAAAATGACCCCAGGTCGAACCATAACAAATCTGTTCTCTATGTACATAAAAACCAATGTTTGTTTGTTTGTCCTATATAGACTCTGAAATAGTAGCAGATAGAGCACCGTTCTTAGCAACTGCGTTCAGAATCCCCTGGTAAATGTTTTGGTACCAACATTAGCCGCGCGCCGGCCGAGGCCAGGTTGATATAGAGAACAATTCAAATTGAATTAGTTTTTTTTTAAATACACCTTAAATACACACAATAATTTCTTAATGTTAACTCCGTTTTGTAAAGTAACTGTAAATGTATGTTGTAAACCAGGATTGACCAACCTCTTGAATTAAAGCGCCAATTCTAAATTTGATTTCAGCTAGAGGGCCGCACATAAATTAGCATTATTTA
>DWJZ01001414.1:0-23586 GCA_018249125.1 Asbolis capucinus
TCGTGGGTTCGATTCCCACCCAGGTCAAACTTTTCTGTGATGAACAGGAATGTTTGTTCTGTGTGTCTGGGTGTAAAAATCTATTTAAGTATGTATTTAAAAATATATGTGTATTTTTATCAGTTGTCAGATCACCATAGTATAAGCTAACGCTTAGTTTCGGGTCAGATGGCCGTGTGTGAGATGTCCCGAGATATTTATTTATAACAAAAAAATGTAAAATATTGCCAAGTCGAGACTTTGAAGCGAGCACTGGCAAAAAGGTATCTTCCCATACGTGTAACATCTCATGTACAGATATGTTTCTGACTCTAGATGTCCTACACTCTAAGAGGCCTGACCGTAGCCACAAACTGTACTAATAATAAAACTGTAACGAGGTCAATTCTGTACATTAAATATTTTTTGCAAATTTTGATGCAGGGAGGCTTGCTTTGTTATAGATATAAAGACCAAAACAATTTATTTTTGATTTATTATGTCTGTCTGTGAAACCTTCGCTGGTATACTTCCTATTCGACATGCTGTAAATAGATTACTCAGTTTGACTCCATCCATACTAAACCAGGTGTAAATTCAGGTCCGCGGCTCGGCTTGCGTTAAAATTAGATTCGATAAAATTCGTTAAAATTCTAGACTATACCTAATCTATTTCTGAGCCAAATTATTATCAGATTCCTTCAGTCCTTTTTACGTGAAGGAGCAACAAACATAAAGCATTACAAACATTCGCTTTTGTAATATTAGCCGAAAGTAGTTAAAGTAGGCAGGCATAAATGGAGCCTGCGAATAAATTATTGGCACCTGTCCTTATTCTAAATACAAAACATGACAGCTCATTTTTTAAAATCGAAATTCGATTGCCATTGACCTCGGTCACATTCGGCCACGACCGAATATTATCTTTTGACAGGTCAAATCGGACCAGAACTACTAATGGAGTATTATATTATATTATAAATGCGAAAGTTTGTGAGGATGTATGTTTATTACTCCTTCACGCAAAAACAATGAAACGGATCTGAACGTAATTTGGCAGAGAGATAGATTATGGACTGGAATAACACATACGCTACTTTTTATTAACTAATCAGGCGAGCGAAGCCGCGGGCAGACACTAGTATTATACGTCAACAAATCCAAGCAAATCCTTTTTATTTAGTTACTAGCTCCCGCCCGCGACTTCGTCCGCGTGGAATAGCTGCGGCTAACGCTAACTTTAACCCGTGACTTCGTTTCCGTCATATATAATTTTGCAAAACTTTAACCGTTTACGCAGCGCACGCAGCAGACGCTCTCAACAGGATAAAATTCCCCAAATTTTGAAACATTCTTCCGCTCCGCTCCTATTAGTCTTAGCGTGATGATATATAGCTTAAAGCCTTCCTCTATAAATGGGCTACTTAACACTGAAAGATTTTTTCAAATCGGACTAGTAGTTCCTAAGATTAGCGCGTCCAAACAAACAAACAAACTCTTCAGCTTTATAATATCATAAAATATAGATTGAGTTATTGATATTTAGTTTTTATCCCAGAAAACTGCGTTCTTCCCATGGGATAACAGATTAAAATGTATGGTAACTCAGAAAGCACTGGACCACTTTAGATACACTTGTACATGTTTGTAGCTTATATATATATTTATAGATTCTCAACAAATTATGTACAGACGAGAAAAACTGACCACAGCTAGCACAAGATATATCTGTGAGATTTGTCAATTTAAAAGACTTCTGTACGTATCAAGACCAACTTTCAAACTAGTTTAGTTATGCAAATAAACGTGGCACTTAATAATTAACTTAGCGCCATTTTGCTATTGTTTGATAAGCTGGTGACAGGAGGCGGAATGGATTAATCATTCCTATTAAAATAATGATGTATGATACAAGGGATTATAATGATTGACGCATGTAAGGAGTGAATGTAATAGATAGTTTCCCACGGTGGTCAGTGGCGTGGGCGTGGGCATGTGGCCTTGCATTTTAAAACCGTTTGAGATTTTTTTTTTTTCATAATTTACGTCATCATCATTTTAGGAGTACCCCATAGACAATGACGAATAACATTTTAGGGAGAAGGGTCTGGCTGAAAAACAGCGCTACTCGGCATCTTGATCCCGGGTCAGGATAAGCTGAGTCGCCTTCTCTTACTCATTTATTTGGCTTTTAATTTAAAATAACAAGTGTATTTTTGTAAAATTCGTGATTCCACTTTTTTATATTTCTTTGGCATTGGGAAATAAATGAATTCAATCTGATTGCAAAAAAAAAAATCTTATCAGCCTTTGGATGTCCACCGCTGGATATAGGCCTAAAATAAGAAGGCTTTAATTTATACGCTTTTTAATATCATCGAGCAGCGCATTAAACAACCGAGAAGTTAAAAAAAACCTACATACTACACAAAAGGAGGTTTTTTAACTACTTTTTTTGTGTGTAACCTCTTTACTGGATGCACCGGTTTTGATGATTTTTTGCATTCGAAATCTAGTGTTTGTCATATTCGGCGTGATATATATAAACCCATTGTACCTAGTTGTTTGTAATAAATAATTTTAAAAAACATTGCGGCATTGTGGAACGTGTATATGTGTTGGCTGTTTGAAACGAACTAAACAAAACACCAGCCCACATTTCAAGTGAGCTGGTATGTATCGAGACACTTTTGTCACTGATCCTATATCTTGTTTTAATAGCACCACTCCACATTGGAGTTGATGGAGTACGCTGTATTCCTCCTCCGTGCTTAATTATGAACCCTCAATGGGCTGAAGCCAAACGTGACGGCCATAGGCCATGTAATGAAAACCAGTAGAAATCTTACCCATTCTCAAATCTACTTTAATCAAAGCACATTATACCTAACTCCAAACCAGATAGCCGTATTCGTTATCCATCAACTGGCACGTGACCTCAACAAGACGTCTCAGTGTCACAGATATTGCATACCGTAATTGAATATTACTACACTATCTTACGATCAGTGCCTCAAGTAAAGTGATGTAACTTCAAAAATAGCTTTATTAGAGTTTTATGTTAGAAACAGCCTCGCTTCGCAAGAGTAAGCAGTAGTTTCGGAACCTATTCTTCTCAAACAAACAAAAACAAATCTTTCCTCCTTATAATATTAGTATAGTTTTAAAAGACATGCTTTAATTAAAGAGATATATAATTAAAGAAATAAAATCGTACAACTGTATTGTTAAACGTTGATGTTCCCTTTGAACGTGCCTGAACGCATCAGGTCATGCTAATCATGAAAATGCAGTGTCATCAGGATGGAAGGTTTTATGCAAAATATCAGCACCGTAGTGTAAGAGAAAGTCCGTCTAATTAAGTTTAAAAGATTGGCTTAAATAAACCAATATAGGTTGAATGTTCAATATTGTTAAGATTGTAAAAAGGAGGAGATTCTAAATTCAACAATATTTTTTGTGACCTCAAAACTTGTACTTGGTGTCTGATAAGATTTTTATATTTGAAGGCTGGTGCTTGTCATGGTGGCCATTTAAATTTGTGCGATCTGTGACGAGTAATTTTTGGCTCATCGCTAATAATGCGTACCTACCTGTCTTATTATTTATATACATATTTGAAGTACGACAGTCTGTTGCCTACTTGGTAGAGACTGAAAAGTGATCCGTATGATTTTTTTTAATGAATTTGGATGAAACAATAATTACCATGAGCAAAAAATAAGAAAATAATGTATAAAAAATCAAAAATAATAAAAATAAAAAAAAACCCTAACTCTTACTTGTATGGTTTTGCGTAAGGATTTTCGAGGTAATAGATACATTTTTTTTAGTAGTGGAAGCAAATGCACGCAGACCATGCGGTACATTCCAGGTGATGTTATTTCTTAGAGTTCCTTAAACAAATAAGAACCTTTAAATTTTATCACATATTCTTCCACCAGACTAAGTACGTTTTTCTCATCCATACAAATCTTTTAAGCTATTATTGTGACAACGAAATATTTTATAAGTTTTTTTTAAACTAGCGTATTGTGATTTTGGAAAAGTCATATGAATGTCTGTTATACGTGTAATGAGACGGTTTTATAAGAAAATAAATAATATATGTGACATTGTCCATTCAGCACCACCGTAATTTTTTTAGGTTACAAAATTTGTACGGATGAGAAAAATTCTCTGTAGTTCGTAATTACACTGCTTTCTGGCTCAAAAACCTTGAACTCCTCATAAAATTTGTTACGGATATGCGTAATATGTAACATAATATCTTAATACCCATAATGAAATAATAGTATATTTAAATTATATACAGCCCAAAAATACTAAAATTTTGTTGCACAACACATTATTTTTTGTTTATTAATGTAAATTCGGGAATATGGGGATTGTGATTGTTGAAAACATGTAACAAAATGTTATTCTAATCATAATAATATTTTGAAAGAAAATTATGATAGATAGAGGCTAAAGAAGTCAGCTATTGGTCCTTTAATTACGGTAAATACAGAACCCGTATTTGTAGATCAACTTGCCCTTAACAGGTTTTACTTTTGAGTTTAGCCGTTAATAAAATATGGTTCAATTAGGTGTTTGTTGTATTTTTTATATCGAGTATGCACTTACATCAATATTTATATACCTACATTTCCAATTTAATATGCTTTTAACTAATAAATACATTTATTTGAAAGCTACAGCTATAGATCAAGAAATTGTACGTTTATGCTGTTTCCATCTGACTCGATAAAGCTAAAAGGTAAATCTGAAGGGACTCTACACATTGCAATTTGTTAACATTTCTAACAGATTAAATAAAAAAACGATGAAGCAAGATCGTTGCCGTATCATGTAGAAACCTCATACTATAAAACTAATATTTAATAGCTTAGAATTTTTTTCTTTATTTTTTACACGGGTTATAAATTATTTAATTCATTTTCCGTGGGAAGATTTGAACTGACAATGACATAAATACCAGTAAATGTCAAACTGAGAGACAGTTGACGTCACTTATGTCAGATCCAAACGCAATTGTCATTGTCATATTGTTTTAACTGAGATACTGTGTTTATTATTACAAAATATATATAAATTTCGTTTATTAGAATGTGTTATTGTATTAGTAATTGGATTGCTTGAATGTAATATGTACTTTTAATCCTCTGCAAATACAATGAGTAACATATATATCCAAGAACCGCCCGCACTTGGAAAGGTAGCTACCAATTTTTTAAATTTGTTTTTTTGATATCAATAAAAATCTTTTAAAAGTGTGTAAGATTCATTTTAAGATTAAAACTGAATTACCACTTAATTCTGTTACTGCAATTTTGACTGTATATAAGGTTACCTATTTTTAATTTCAGGTTTTATTGAAGACCACAGCAGGAGAAATTGATATTGAATTATGGACTAAAGAAACACCAAAAGCATGCCGTAACTTTATCCAGCTATGTTTGGAGGGTTATTATAATGGTAAGTGAAGCGCTCTGTGGCTTTGTGAAAGAGCTATCATCTTTTTGTGAAGCCCGTCTGTCTAGCTTCCAACCTCGTTTGAATCATCCGTCAAACGATTTGTCGTGTTCTGGCTGGGAACTTGAGAGCTGATTCTCTTTTTCTCCTGGTTATTCTTCCCATTCTTCTTCTATCACCTGTCCTAAAGCAGTATGTTGTTGGTGTATCTAGGGTCAATTGATGTTAGTGATTCAAGTTGCTTCAGCAGTACACTAATTCCCTTGTTTCTTTTTTTTTATTAAATAAGTTAGCACTTGACTACTGAACCACCTGAAGCGTGTGCAAGTTTAATCCTTTCTACCTGGTAGGTAACGTGATAAGAACATTCCAGTCTGGTGTTGTTAATAAATAAAATAAAAACACTCAGTCAACTAAACTTAATAGTTTCTGTGAAGAACTTACTTTTAACTATGTTCCTTATAAGGAACAAAGGGAAAAAAAGAAGAATGAAGAAGAAGGACTTGATGATCCATCAACATAGTGATTGATAAATGATGACTATATTTTTTTTATAACTGTGATCCATTTTTGTAGCTAAACCTTTGAACGTAATAGTTTGTTAACATTTGTTACGTTTTTCAGGCACAATATTCCATCGGGTAGTTCCAGGGTTCATAGTGCAAGGTGGTGACCCCAATGGTGATGGAACTGGTGGTGAATCTGTGTATGGAGATACTTTTAAGGTATGTATGTTCTTAGAGATATTTATATCCACGGCATCCAATGTAAATGCTGTGAGTAGAAACCTAAGTTTTCAAACAGACCTCTAAATTTGTTGTAAAAATCTGAAATAAATCAGTACTCATGTTATGTCTGTGAAATATTACAATTGTACGCACAGTTATAACTGTGCCATATTGTTTTCAAAGTATGATTTTTTTTTATTTTAAAATTGTTCTCTGTTCAAAAGTTCATTATTTTATTTACAGCATTCAATTAAATTTGATTGACATTATGACAAGGTGGTTTTAGCTTATCCACTGAATATGTATTTTTAATTGGCTTCAAGTATATTGATAATGTTTCCAATCTTTTAAATCCTTCCACCATTGCACTGTCCCACTACTGGGTTTGGGGCTCCACTCATAATGTGAGGCGTACAGGCCATAGTGCATCACACTGGCCAAGTGCGGATAGGTGGACTTACTATAAATACTAATAAATACTATAAATAATATTTTATTTGGAGAGGTGGTATGGGACAAAAACCAAAAGGCCTCTTTTGAGAATTCTTATTTTCCGTAGTGCAGGTTTCCTTTCTATGTTTTCCTTCACTGTACCAAGTGAGATTAACTTCCGATACACTTTGAGAATTAGATGTGTGTGCAGGATTTCAACTCAGATTCTCTCAGCCAAAAGACGAACTTAGAATTTTAATTTTTATAGTTCCTAGCAAAATATTCGGTAAAACATACACATATCTGGTATAAAAGATTAATAATTTTCGTGAATAAAATGCATTTTTGTATTCTTGTAACCTGCAGTGTTGCAATATGGACTGGGCATTGTCTCTTTAAATAAAACTATACAAATATTTAAATTTTATCTGTTGTAAAATAATAAGTCTATCTAATAAACTGGATGGGATTTTGGGTCATGGGATTTTTTTAATAAAAAATCCAGACAATGCCCATTGGCGTTTAAGATTATCTCATAATTCACTTGACTATTATTTTTTTTTTAAATTGTTCAGGTCATCTCAGAAGGAGGTAATTATGTAAGACTTTGACATTTGATAGGCTGGTTGGTCTCGTGGTTAGTGAACCTGACTGCTACACCGAAGGTTGTGGGTTCAAATCCCACCCAGGTCAAACTTTTCTGTGATGAGCAGGAATGTTTGTTCTGTGTGTCTGGGTGTGTAATACGAATATCTATTTAAGTATGTATTTAAAAGTATATATGTACGTTTATCAGTTATTTGATCACTATGGCACAAGCTGAAGCTTAGTTTGGGGTCAGATGGCTGTGTGTGTTGTCGAAAGATATTTATTTACATATATATATTTTTTTTACTGTAATTTCAAACCAAACGATATAATATTCAAACTTCTCAAATGTATTTCTTTTTAAGTTGAATATTGTTTATCAAAATAGAAGCACTTCTGTTTAGTGTACCGATACCTGTCTTCAATAATAATATCACAAATTATTGTATAATTTAAAAATTTATAGAGAAAAGTACATTCATTTTCACTGACAATTCTGTTTTGTACATAAAATAGTAGCTTTTATTTATAAACTCTAAGTTTTGTATTGTTTTCTATTATTACGTATGTATTCTGTGGTGTTGGTCATCAAGAACAATATTAAAAAAAAACAGAAGAAAACACTAAGCTATCAGCTGCATTCTAATACATGTTAATAATTCTACCATCAGGATGAGTTCCACTCTCGTCTCCGGTTCAACCGAAGGGGGCTGGTGGCCATGGCCAATGCTGGGAAGGACGACAACGGTTCCCAATTCTTCTTTACGTTAGCTGCTACCCCTGAACTGCAGAATAAACATACTATATTTGGGAAAGTCACTGGTAAGAAGAAAAGGTTTTTATGCTTAAGAATATTCTACTAACAAAAAATTTACAATGAGTACATTGTTATTTACACTAAATACTCTTGCACCTTTCGCACCATATTTACTTCTTTACTTAGGTTCCTCTCATCCTAAGGTTGTCTGGAAGATATTGTTGCTAAGCATTATGACTGCTTATTGTATATTATTTAAAATTTTTATGTGTTTAATTATTCTTTTTGATACGTTTTCGATAAAAAGTTATAAAGAAATATGTAAATATTTTTCAGGTGAGACAATATACAACGTACTCAAGTTAGCGGAAGGGTTGATAGGGCCGGATGATAGGCCAGAACATCTACATAAAATAGTCAGCACCGAAGTGTTAATTAACCCGTACACTGATATTGTGCCTCGTGTCACTGTCAAGGTTGAAGAGGCCCCCAAGAAGAAGAAGAAGGAACGTCAGGGGGTTAAGTAAGTATTTTAGTGTTTTTTCTTGTTTTTTACTATTAATATTATGTATACGGGTTCTAGAAATCACGCTATAAATTACTAAGAAAATTGGAGGTTATTGGTTTTTTGGTTACAGATAAATAAAAGTTTCAGTTTAAAAAAAAACACTAAATTTGGGAAATGGTAGCAGTGCCATCTGTAGTTGTACTAACATGTATTTCGTAAACAAAATGTATAGTAAAATTTGGGCTATTGATTTAGTTATTATGTTTTATACTAGATGGCGCGACCACCGAGTATAGGTCGGTTTATCAGATCCTAGAACCTGCCCTCTTATCGCTTCGAAAGCAATACTCGTAGTTATAGGACAAAGTAACTTCAACAGAAATGATATCACAGATATATTTGTAGATAATAATATCCTCTATAAAACTGTAGTACATCACTTTGATCTATTGTCAATGATTTCCGCAACGTACGCATAATAAGGATTTTTTGGCATATTTTTTTACGTTCTATTATGGAAATTTTTATACCGACTCCTAAAGTTTTTGAAAATATTTTATGGTCTGTTCATTGGGGATAATGTAGGATTCTAATGGTAAAAGAACTTTTCAAATTGACCTAGTAGTTTCGGAGCCTATTCAACAGCAATCAAATCTTTCCTCTTTATAATATGAATACAGATTAAATATTTATTTCAACCCATAATGATAAAAAAACCATCTTTATTTTGAAACTAGTAACTGCGCTCGTTTCGATTTGGAAAAAGAGTTGTCCAGTGGTTTCAGAGCTGCCACACTAATTTTAACCTGTTATCCCACAGGAATAAAGCAGTTTTTTGGGATAAAAAGTCCTATAAACTTTGTCCTTACATATGCCACAAACTTTCAAAATTTCATTTAACTTGATCCATTGGTGTTGGGGTTGCCATGCTTATATTAACCCATTATCCTGAGGGATATAGCATAGTGTGGGAATAAAGCAGTTTTCTAGGATAAAAAGTACCATCCTAGAACCATTGTCCATACAAGCTACAAACATGCTAAATTTAATCTAAATTGGTCCATTAGTTTCAGTGTTGCTATACTAATTGTACCCTGTTAACCTGTGAGAACTAAGCCATTTCCTGTGGTAAGACATACATTATAACCATTCTCCTGTTTTAAATTAGGACTATGCCAAGTTTCATCTAAATCTGTCCAGTGGTTTTTACTTGAAGCTCGAATAGACAGACAGAGAGTAAATAAAAAAAAAAAAAGTTTTCTTATTACTATCGATTTCTACTTATAACACAAAAATATATTTTTCAAGGAATTTCGGGTTGCTATCCTTTGGAGAGGAAGCAGAAGAAGATGAAGGTGAAGCTATGGAATACCGCGGGAAGCCTAAGTCTACTCATGATCTTCTAGAAGATCCTAAGCTCAGTAAGAAGACTGCTGCAGGTATATGCTTGTGACCTTTGAGTTAAAATTATTATTAAGAGGAAAGTATGTTATTAAATCAAAGCAGAATAACCGCAAATGAGGTTTGGCCTAAAATATTATATATTATTTAATAAAATATAAAATGATATTATGACAAAAAATATATATTATTTGATGATTGTTATAGATTAATCAAATAAAAATGTGTTTCAGAATTAGAAGAAGATCAAGAAGGAACCAAAGAATTGTCGACAGAAGAATTAGAGAAAATAAAAGAAGAAACGGCAGCAGCGGTCAGCAATATTCGCGATAAACTGGGTAATAGGAAGAGAGAAAAGAGTCCTGAAGCGAGAGATAGTAAGAAAAAAAAAGAGAACGAAGAAGATGCGAAAAGTGAGCCAGAGGAGGAATATTATTTGGGGAAAGAGAGAGATATGGAGAGGCAGAAAGAAAGGTAAGTAAGAGAGAGAAGAGAGGCAGAAAGAAAGTAATATAACACCATTGCAACCCATAATTATCGCGCTACTGGGTTTGAGTTTCCTCTCACAATGTGAAGGGTGCAGGCCAAAGTCCAAGTCACTGGCCAAGTGCAGATTGATGGACTTCACACACCCTTGAGAACTTTATGGAGAACTCTCAGGAGTGCAAGTTTCATCACGATGTTTGATCACCGTAGCAAGTGATAATCAACTTTGGAAATTAGATTAACCAGCAGGATTTGAACCCAGGACTTCCCGTTACAGAGACTAACGTACAAACCACAAGGCTATCACTACCAACAGGCTATCATATTTGAAATCCATGTTAATGTAATTTAATTTCCTTACTAATATTAGTCCACTAATCCACACTTGGCCAGTGTGGCAGACTATGGCCTGTACCCCTCACAATTTGAACAGAGACCAGAGCACAGTAGTGGTTTGTAATGATGACTAATATTATAAATATAAAAATCTGTGTTTGTTTGTCAGTCGTTCTCACCAAAACGGACTGACAGATTTACGTGCATATACCACTTCATTCAATTCTATTACTCTACTCTTTTTCAAAGTAGTACTTTTTGATAGTAGTAAGTACGTCTTACTACTTATTTTGTACTATTCCTACTTTTAATTTGTAGAATAATTTTAAGTCTTTCAAATGTAATTTTGCAGAGATCGAATTAAGAATGAAATAAGGCAATTGAGAAAAGAAATGAAAGTTACTAAAGAAGAAAAGATTGTGAATCAGAGCGAGATAGAAGAAAGTAAGACGAAGAAGATTGAAGAAGAGAATGAGATGTACAAAAAGTATGTTGAAGAACAAGAAAAATATAGAAAAATGAAAGAAAAAATACCCAAGAAAGGAGCTGCCAGGTGAGTGATGTATTTTATCTGTATATCGTTCTCAATATGTAATCTGCAATCTTCAACTTATTAGCAACAGAGAAAAAAAAACAATATTATTAAAGTGTTCATATTTTTTTATATATTATTGAATTTTGGCATTATATGAAAAATAAATGAAAAATTGTTTATTTAAGAAAAATGCTTAAATTAATTAATAAATTAACTAACTTAACTTGAAATTTTCATAAATTTATTGTTTCAATTTCATTTTGAGTCACTCTTTATTTTTCGATATATTTGTGTCATAAAATTGCGATAAATCGTTGTTCTTTGTTCTAACGTACCAGAAAAGCTGCATGAAGCAAACGTCTTGCCCCATTTTATAATATTATAATAATTATTATATATTATAATTTCAAGTGATAACTCCTGCAGCGCTTAAATTATAAGTGTGCCGTTTAACATAAATGAAAACCGCAGCGCTAAAAGTTATGTACGTTGAAGAGTTGCTAGGCAACTAGTGAAGAAAATTAAACATGGCGGATGACAATTATTTTGTTCGTATTTTTTTTTTTAATACAAAATAAGTGAATGATTTACTTCGATCCCACCTGATGAAAAGTGGTGATGTCTAAGATGTTCAACTCACTAACTTAGTAAATGCCTATTCGCTCTTCTCTTAAAGACTCCCACATCGTATTTAGCTGAGAAATTATTAAATCTTGTTATTAACCGATGAAAACTTATGCCTTTTAAATTCTGTATGTTGCGTTAATAAATACGGCAGTATCTAATCACACGACGAGGCATTTTAAAGTTTCTTACACTTTGAATTGCTCAAAAATGTCGAAGTAATTACGCGTCCGTCAAGTCCGAGAACTGACAGACGACTAAGTCACGTCGCTATGCAGTGCAGTGATATCACTTCCAAACAACGGAACATATCAGTGATATGGAGTGTCTTTTCTAGTAATTTAGTACATAGTATCTTAATATTTGTGATCAAGAATACTTAGAGTCGTATTTAGAAGTTGCGTTACATTTGCGAAGTGCTGGTTAAAGATAGTGATGTTTTTTTAATGAAGTGACATATATTTGAAAATGGAATGGAAATTACAAAATGAAGACATGAAACGTCTTTTCAGAAGCGGACGCACGAAGTTTACTAGAAAGAGCGCGAAAAAGAAGTCTTGGGTGAAGAATTTGTATGAAAACAGAGATTATCCTGACAATTACACAGATTCAAAATTCTTGGAAGATCTCAAACGGAATTTATTTGTTGAAAAAGTGACTTTATCTCAAGCGGTGAAGGGTTCCTTTCGCGTTGTACTACGACTATCTCTGTGTGTGTTATACGCGGTTTTATACGTGTATATGTATAACGAATGGATACAAACGCACACAGTGATATACGCGACAGTCGCGATTACTAGTGTGTGTTACTGTTTATATGTGTGCGTTGAGGGGGCGGCTTATTTGCGGCATTTGAAAATAGTTCTTGTGTATTTAGTAATAGGGTACATTTTGTCTCCGATCCTACATACGTTAACGGATACGGTTAGTACGGATACGATATACGCGTGGGCGGTTATTATGATGTTTGTGCATATGATTTTTTTCGACTATGACGTGCCGGCGGCGTTTGTTTCGAAATCTCTATCGATAAATGCGGCAATTTTCTCGTCTGTCTGTCTCGTATCTAGATTAGCTACTCCGTTCGATGCATTCGTACTTTTAACGATATCGGTAATATTTTTCGTTTTGAGCCCCCAGTTGTTTCAAGTGATTTTGTACAGAAAGATATTTTTGATTTTATTTTTTACTATCTTATCTTTGTCTATGGTTTTTTTGTACAGTGTGTCGTGGACGTTGTTTTGTTATTTTTTGTTGTCTGTGTGCGTGTTGTGTGTGTATTGTCCGGTTATGTTTGTGAGATGGCAGAGGTACAAGGATAATATATATGGGCCCTGGGATGAGGCTATTATAGTTAATACAGAGGATTTAGATGATATTTAATATTTAAGCTTCGCTGCCTCCATTATTTCTTTGGGTCCGTTCGAATTGATCGGCGCAGAGAACAGAGCAAATTTTTAAAGCGTACAGACAGCAATTTGAAATGCTTACTGTACTACTAATATTATAAATGCGAAAGTTTGTGTGGATGGATGGATAGTCCTTCACGCAAAAACGACTGAACACATCTGGATGGTTATTGGCACAGTTGGCAGTATTATATGAAAAGAGACTAGCATTGTGTAGGTAGGATAGTTTTTAAGATGACAAAAGCACAGATAAACAGACAAACAGACGAAAAATCTAAAAATCATTGTTTTTAACCTTTAAAGAGGAACAGTTCTGTAATACATGATCTTTGCGAAATTTAAAAAAATCTCCCGATTTTGAAACATTCTTCATTCGTGCTCCGCTACTATTGGTCTTAGCATAATGATATATAGCCTATAGCCTTCCTCGATAAATGGGCTATCTAACACTGAAAGAACTTCTCAAATCGGACCAGTAGTTCCTGAGATTAGCGCGTTCAAGCAAACAAACAAACAACAACAACTTTGGACAATTAACGCACGGCCATCTGACCCCAAACTAAGCGTTAGCTTGTGCTATGGCGATCAAATAACTGATAAACATATATACTTTTAGATACATACTTAAATAGATATTTCTATTACACACCCAGACACACAGAACAAACATTCCTGATCATCACAGAAAAGATAGACTTGGGTGGGAATCGAACCGACGACCTTCGGTGTAGCTGTCAGGTTCACACACCACTAAACCAACCGGCCTGTATAACTAATTTTCTCCAGTGATAATTTTTCCTATATATTTTGTATGTACAGACAGCGATCAGTTATTGTGTAATGACACATTTGAATATGAATGTACATGTTAAATATTATTTTGTAAATATTGATATATGATATATTTTAAATATTTTTATTGTTTTATTTTAGACTTATTGTACTTTCAATCGATATAAACTATATACAGCCTTGGCCAAAAGTATTAGGCACCCTATAAATTACTGCAAAATTACATGTTCAGGGAGAAAAAAAAGTACTTTTAATTATTAAATTAATTTATTAACATTAAATAATCAATAAAACACTAATATTTCGTTGGCCCACCCTTTGTATATATATATATATATATGTTCGAACTAACAAAGTAATAAAATCTTACTGCAAATTACATTGACAAGAAATGAAATGTAAAACATCTTGAACGTAAACACATCCTTTCCAGCAGACTTCTGGTGTTGTCCGTGTCCATGTGCGGTGGTCACTTACCATCAGGTGACCCGTCTGCTCGTTACCTGCTTATCTGTATATTAATACGAAGCAAATATTTTCTACTTCTAAGTTATGCGGACAGAGGACTATGAAATTTGGCACAGTCAAAGTTTATAAAGTTAAAGTTTTAAAGTTTATACATTGGACAATAAATGTATACATTTTGAGAATTTGTGTTTAAACACTAAAATACGTTATAAGATATATATTTTTGAAATAATCTTTTCACGATATCTCATTTGATACTGATATTGCCAAAGTAAAAAAAATGAAACCAATTCTCAATCGCCATCTTGTTTTTAATGGCAGCTATGAGATCTTCACATAGAAGTTTAATACACCTACCGCCATCTAGCGAGATTCTTCTGAACAACCCCTTTTTTACGTTTCCGGGTGCCGTTTTGAAAATGTATATAGCTTGTGTTACTATCACAATTTTGGCGACTTGAACGACACCTCATATGTCAAAAACCGTCCAGCCTTTTGGACTTGAGGACGTACTAAAGAAATGGACGCATTCGCTTGAATAACATTACCGTCCTGACGCAATTGGTTAAAAATTGCCGCCAAGCGATTCGACTTGCTCAAGTGAGAGACAGTTCTTCCTTCGTGGTATCTTTGGTGATGTCTTAACCGTACCGATGTGAAGACCACTTATCATCACTTGGCAGGTTTGCTCATTTGTCGGCTCTTCTCATAAATATAAATAAATACGCACACATACCTCCACACTGGCATTGTCTGTTACGGGTAATTTGACACAAAAATCTATGACCCAAGAACAAATATTTATCTGACAATTATATGCTCTGGCTGGGAATCTAACCCGGAACCCGTAACGCAGGCAACTGACAAGGCTGGGGGCGAAATATAAAAGTAAGGATATCTTACTTCATACTACAATCTTAACTAATATTAATGCGAAAGTGTCTGTCTGTTACCTTTTCACGCTTTAACTACTGAACCGATTTTGATGAAACTTGGTACAGATGTAAAGTAGAACTTGACGAAAAACATAGGCAACTTTTATGCCAAAAACAGCTTGAAATAGGGGAATGACAGCATTCATTATCGAAGATTATATTTTAAACATAATACTTTGTATTCATGCACTTTATGTGGTGTTGACTGTGGGGGGTGGAGGGGAGGATATATATGTGACAGCAAACGGTGGTTGCATCGCTTCCAGACAACCTTCTGGCAGAATACAGTAGTCAGATAGCTAGTTTCAACCTGTGGATGGCTCAATACTAAGCAGGGGCTCTCCTCATATTGAAGAGTCCTCGAGCATATTCCACCATGTTGCTCCATGGTAATGATACTTTTGTTCCAGGGAAGACTTCACACTGCAATTATTGGCCAAGTTTAAGGACAAACTACACGCGATAAAAGAAAAGAGTCAGACGAATGATGCAGCTGAGTCGGAGGTGAAAGATGATGAAGATTTGAACAATGATGAATGGTGAGTGATGTGGAATTATCATCGAGTCCAACTGCTTGGCTCGGGTGTTCTCTTACAATGACAGGTTTAGTTCACCACGCAGGCCAAGTGTGGTTGGCCGAGAACTTTATGAAGAACTCTCAGGAGTGCAGGTTTTCTCATGATGCTTAAGGCGAATCCAGGACCTCTCGTTTGAGAGACCAATGTTCAAATCATCAATATCACTGCTGGAGTACTTGAATTTCTTTCTGGTCTCCTAGGCAACGGAAAAAATATGACTTAATACGACAGGCCGGTTGGTCTAGTGGTTAGCGAACCTGACTGCTATACTGAAGGTCGTGGGTTCGATTCCCACCCAGGTCAAACTTTTCTGTGATGAGCAGGAACGTTTGTTCTGTGTGTCTGGGTATAAATATCTACATAACTATGTATTTAAAAGTATATATGTATGTTTATCAGTTGTCTGATCACCATTGTACAAGACGGCCGTGTGTGAGTTGTTCAAAGATATTTAATATATGTAAAATTCATTCAAATATTTCGATTCGTTTCTGGGAAATATGAAACGTAATTAATATTTAAGTATTCATTTGAACTTCCGATAATTGTTAAAACACCCCCCGACGCCAAGAACATGCATAGTTGTATTGATGCATAGTTGTATTGATGATTTTTTATTTCTTGTAAGCCAATTTAAGACAAATTGCTACCGTTATACAGTTATACAGTACAGTTAAAACACATTTCGATTGTTTTATTTGCCACTTACTCTTTTATAATTGGTTAGTTATCTCAGTCAGTTTATATGTGTTTTAATTATTTTTTGTTAACACAGCCGCATATGAAGCTGTATACGGAAGCTAGTATAGTCTAATTTCAGATAATCTTTATTTAGACACGCAATTTACTTTGCAAGTCAGTCTCCACATCAGAAAGGACCCTTAGAGCCAGCAGTATTTGGGGTGGTTTATAAATTTTAATGAGCTACCAACCTTTTGACCTTTACATCTTATGTAGGCTATATTCTCTTATGATCTTTTCATTTTGTAAGGAAAATACACTACTTATCACAAATAGGTTCCGTACCCGGCGCTGTTGAGCGGAAGCATCGGGTTCACTTTATCGCTTATAAAATGACTAACTCCTGAATGTGAAACAGACTTTATTTTAGGCCAGGTTTCTAAGCGCTCAATAAAGTTAAAATGAATTTTTAAGGTTGAATGCTGCGATTTTGTTGTTGGGGGACCGAGGGTTTTTTTATATAGAATAACTTAATGCTTGGCATCCCACTTGATGGAAAGTGCCGATGAAGTCTAAGATGTTGGACACACTAACTTATTAGGTGCTTATTCACCGACCCACGGCGGACACACCGACGCAGACAATTTATTCTTTTCTCTTGCGGCACGGATAATGAAAGACGAAGAAAATCGTTTGATTCCCTGCTTTGGAATTTCTGTGATACTAGTTTCTGCATGCGGCTGCACCCGCGTAGATAAAAAGTATTCCACAGTATCGCCTATCTCTGTGCCAAATTTCATTCAAATTTGTTCAGTAGTTTTTGCGTAAAGCCGAACATAAATCCATCCATTCTTGACTGCCACAAATAATATTAGTAGGATACGGAAGATAATGGTACGGACCATAGTACAATCTGACGCATAGTTTGGGATCAGTTGGCCGTGTGTGAGTTGTCCAAAGATAAAAAAGAAAAAGATTTGTCGCACGGATCATAGTCCTGGCTGAAATTAGAAACGGCGCAAAAACATATATCGAGGGTACCCGTAACATAGTACACAGTCGTCAATCCGTTATTTTGCTATGTTACGGGTACTCACGATTTACATATGTTTTTTGCGCTGATATTTCGATCCAGTTGCAGATCATGGACCCCACTATAAATATATCGTAAGTATAAATATATCGTGAGTACCAGCCAAAAATATATGTATCGTGAGTACCAGCCAAAAATATATCGTGAGTACCATAGTACCATAACATAGTACACAGTCGTAAATCCGTTATTACACTATGTTACGGGTACTCATGATATATTGCAGTTGCAGATCAATTGAGCCAAACATATATCGTGAGTACCCATAACACAGCATAATATACACAGCCATAAATCGAGTTTAAAATCATACATCTGTTATTATTCCCAGTCTCAGTTGATACTTGAATGCCCGTAAGCTCAGATAGACTTTGCAGTATGAATTATTTCACCGATGGAACTGCCGCGGGGCGTAAGCAATGCAATTAAAAGACTCCCTCACTGAACCTCGTCTAATTACCGTGACACGTTCGTTAAACCAACTGTTTTAATTCATTTCTCTTCATAAAGAAAAGGCTTTGTATAGTCGGTGTACTGTTTGAGGTCGCGGTATCTTAGATTTAATTTTGGAGTCAGGTGCGACCGGTTTGGCAATACGAGCGGTGGTTTTTGTGATGATGAATTTATACTATATTAGCTGCACCCGGCGTTGCTACCTCAACTCATTAACCATGCGTCATCAACCAATTGATATCATATTGGTACCAAAGTCTCTTTCAGAGAATTCTGAACAAAGTTGCTAACGACATCAGTACTCTATCTCCTACCATTGCCGTTACTATAAAGACCATACATACAAACAATATTTTTTCCATTGGATAAGCAGGGATTTTAAGGAATTCTTGTTCATATTTTACAGGAAATGTATAAAGTCTAGGAGTTATCCATGTGTGGCTAGTTGCTTTGAAGGTTATGATCTGAAGATGGAGGATATTTGGAGGTATCTTCAGTTAAAAGTCTTGACGTACCCAGGAAAGTAAGTTCACAACAAACAGCATTACCTCCTAAAACCTGAACAACTATTAGTCCATATCGTAAACATGTGTTCCTAACAGAAGTACTAAAAGCTTTGGAGCTGGCTAAAGTGGTTTGTTAGTGAACTTCACTAAGATATTTCAAAACTGGTGAACCTAATCTTTGAAACCAATTGCAATGCCGTCTATATTAGCCTTCATTTTTGGGTTATTCTCGGCACTGCAGCCCATAATCCATTCACTGCTGGGTTCGATTCCTCTGTCACGATAAGAGATTCAGGCCATAGTTCACCACGCTGGCGATTATCTTCGAGAACTTTATGAGGAACTCTCAGGAGCGCAGATTTCCTCACGTTTTCCTTCACAGTAGCAACTGATAATCAACTTCTAATAAGTTTGAGAATTAGAGGCTTTGTTATCGATATAACGACCAAAACATGTGTTTTTGGATTTATTGTGTGTCTGTTCGAGCTACACGCAAAAACCACTGGACATATTTAAATGAAACTTGGCATGATCGAAATTTAAGATCCGAGAATGGTTATAGGATAGGTTTTATCCTAGAAAATGGCTTAGTTCCCGCAGGATAACAAGTTAAAATGAGTATGATAAATCCGGAACCAATGGACTAATTTAGATGAAACTTAGCATGTAGCTTACGTGAGGACCGTAGTGCTATAGGATATCCTATAGGATACATTTTATCCCAGAAAACTGCTTTTTTCCCATGGGATAATAGGTTAAAATTTGTATAGCAACTCTGACACCACTGCAACACCACACAATTGTGCATGTTTGTAGCTTATTGACGAGAAGAATTATTGGATAGTTTTCATGCAATCTTCTCCCGAAGCGAAGCGATGGCAATTTCTAGTATAGCTTAAAACTAACGAAATATTATCCAAATTTATACCTAGTTACACAACAATACCATTCTATTGAAACAATTTATTATGAAAAGATACTACAAACGGGCAAATTTAGTTAATGTAATTCAAAATAAATTCCATAAATGTATTGGTCAATTCTACTTCACAATTTCTAATTTAAATGACGTTATTGAATATGTATGTATGTTTGCTTTTAGGGAAATCTGAATATGTATGTATGTTTGGTTTTACGGAAATCAAGTGTCGTTATTTGTGTCATAAAATAGTTTATTATTTTTTTCATAATTAATTTATTGAATTAAGAATTATTTGTTATGTGTGAAGTATTGATATGAAATAAATTTTTATTTAATTAATTAATTGTTTTTGTGGGTGGATTTTCATACCATTTTAAACTTATTTTTTATTGAATAAACGTCATGAAAATTTCGATTACTTATAAATTTGTACTTATATTCAAAGGACCGTTCAATTATGAGCGTTCAAGTTTTCGAAATAACTAATAGGTGTAGTCTGTTTTTTAAGCAATAATTTTGGAAGTTAGGGGATTTTACGGTCAAGAATTAAACAGTTAAACAAATTTAGGTATTTTAGTTGATTTGTTATTTCATTTGATTATGTTCGTATCGGATTTGCTAATATTGTTGTACTCTAGATGGCGGTCGAACGTAACTCGGTTTGCTAGCTGCTTCGCTTCAATTCATTTCTAGCTTAATATTACGCACGGGTCCCCAACCTGATGGGTCTAGAGCATATTCCACCACGCTGCTCCAGCGATACCAAATATCGGGAGATTTTATACCACCCGAAAGCCTAAAATACAGCTTATCGGCTGCTGTATAACCATAACCGTGACTAAACTCTTCGTGCCCTTTGAAGCACGGAAAAGCTCAGTAAATTTTGCCACTAGCGGTCACCCATCTTTATACCGAATGCGCCCGCTGCCACTTGGTTGATCTCTTAAAATCGACATAAGATATCGAACTATAAATGCTTAATCATGTTATCATAGCATCCCATAACTGTCCAACGTTGGGCCTGGGTCTCCATCACAGTGAGGAGCATAAGCCATAGTTCACCACCATTGGCCAGATTGGTGGGCTATGGATCACGATTCTTCACGATGTCCTCCTTCACAGCAGGTGATAAACTTTTCATACGAATACAACTTAAAAAAAAAAATTGCCTAAGAGGATTTGAACCCAGGAACTATTCTAAAGATCAAAATTCACTGCGGTCACTACGTCTTTATCGAGTATTTTAATATAATTTCAGTGTAAAATTTTAAACTGCCAAAAACCGCAGTTAAGCCCCGTTCAACAAATAGTTATAATTGATTACGGGATGTGAAATAATTTAGTAAATACCATTTTCAAAGGCAGCTATGTTTGTGTTTCAATATACAAATTACAAATAAATATTATCTATACAATATTAAGATTAATAAATTGAAAAAAAAAACAAAAAACTGGCTGTCATTGTTAAGAATTTAAAATATTATCTTTTTAAACTTTAAGATACTCGTATGTTTGATTTCTAGAGAGCGACAGATATTGAGAGAGCGGTGTTTATTGTGATTCTTAACTCCTATATACACATATATATATATAAACACTCTAAGATATATATATTTTAAATTCTTATTTATGGCAGTGTAATATTCATTTTGAAGAGGACTGGAGGTATATATATGGGCGTGATTAGCCGAGATTATATATGATATTATATATATATATATATATACATATATATATACCTCAAGGCCTCTTCAATATGAGGAGAGAGTATTGGGATATCAATGGGTTGAAGTCAGCCAAGCGTCATACCAAGATTAATTGGCGAGTCCATGAGAGACAGAACCATTTGAATTAATCAAGGTTTCAGTCATATAGCCTGATACGAACAGAAAATTATATCTGAATCATAATTGAAGGAGTGGAATAAGTTGACCGCGTCGGTATTCCCGATTAATTAATACGTCAATATCTAATATCGCATAAGTATCGTATCGTATCTTAATATCGTAAATCAAAAGTGAATAGTTTTTTATTAACTTAATGCGCTGTCATCAAGGACTGACACCTATTAACTTGTTTAATATAAAAAAATATATATGGTAACCTTTGAAGAGTTCCTTTATCCAAAGCCACTGAACGTAGTATCACATCATATTTGTAATAAAACTGGGATTATAAAAATTGCAAGTAAAGTTATAAAAAATATTAAAAAGACGCCTATTTTAAAACGGTTATCTAAAAGATAAGAGAACAGAAATTGCAGATGGCGAGACTTTCTCCCGGAAGATTACACGCTCTATTCTCTCCGTGTACTAAATCTACTCGTAAGAAAATAAGTACACGGTTTTCTTACACAGTAAACTATTTTTAAACATAACAGACCTTTACATGAAATAGGGAGGGCCTGGTTTGATTCTAAATTGAAATTTTAGTTAAAGCGGTGAGGCAAGAGGGGGTACCAAATGAAGCTCTCTGATTGGTCGATTCAATTACGTTAATGTCAATTGTTCGATACCATCACGTGTGGTGTCTAACAAGACGTTAAATAAATTATGTTACGGGTACTCACATTGTATGTATGTTCTTCGCGCCAATATTTCGACTCAGTTGCATGGTTCATGGTTCCGGCTGAACTGCGGTGGCGATAAGAAACTTTTGACAGATGACAGATGACACATATGGACATGTGTCATCATCTGTTCTTGTCAAAAAATCTCAAGATCCACACACATTACGACAACGATGCACAAACAAATTTCCCACGCTATTCCTAATTTAATTTGTTGCAAAAACGTTTCTCTTGAATAAAAGAAAAAATAAAAACAAAATGGCTGCCGGCGGGATCCCTGTGGTTGAAAGATTACACGCTTTATCCTCGCTGCACTGAAGTTGCGAGACTTGAGCTCCCAAACAAAGAACAACCACGTCCAGAATGAACTCACTCATTTATTAATCCACGTTTTAACAATGAACTCCTTTATTTGTTTATTTAATTATTATATTTGTATTACATTTGTATTAATTAAGAAACTAAAGCCTTTGAACACTCGGTTTTGTAGTCTAATACACCGAGTTTAGTCTGAATTTAATTATTAAGTTAATTTTAATTTTTATTACATAGAGTGTAGTTTCAGGATTTTGTGAATGTCACTTGCTGACCTGACAGACGTTGTCCTGCTCAATTATTTAAAATATTTTGAACCAGTTGTGTCCACTAATCGACATGGTACAGAATTGTTAATCGACGTTTTTGATAAGTTAAAGTATTGTTTACAGAAATTTTGGGCTGTGTGTGTGTGCATAAACGTATTTTAAAATCAATACAAATAAAATCGGATCTGTCGTTTCTGAGAACAGCACGTACGCACAGACAAACAGTCAAAACTTATAAAATTTATGTTCTATACAGTACTATGAGCCGCCGATAAAAGTTTTTCATGGATGCGTATTTTACTTTAATACTACGTCTATGGAACTTGATTTGACAAGTAAAATGTATTATTATTTCTTTACTGTGAAATTCAATAACTATTAATTCTGCGTTCAGAATTTATTTTAGAGTGACACTAATGATATCACAAAAGTTTTTTTTAGAAATATATATCTCCAGCTATATAAAAAGGAATAATTGTTAATAATTTAAAATAGTAATTGCCAAGCAACAGAATGAGCATGTTACTGGTTTTTTAAAATTTCATAGTCTGTCTTTTTCCTTGCTTAATATTTAGTTTGTGAACGAATGACATGACGTTCCCCATTTGACAGTTGACACGAACAGTTGTGATTTGTATATGAAAATGATGTTTTTATAATGTATTTTTTTTATTAATTAATAAAATATTATATTAAATTGTATCTTTCCTCGGACCATAACAAATCCAAAAACACAAAATATTCAAA